>JAUMJJ010001030.1:0-34994 GCA_033556795.1 Tapera naevia | reverse complement strand
CCCCCATGTGCCCCCCCTCTGGTCCCCAAACAAGGGGTCCCCACCCATGTCACCCCCCCTCACCTCTCCAACCCCCCATACCCCCCCCGTCCCCCCCCATGTCATCCCCCCAAACCGACCAGGCCCCCCCCCATGTCCCCCCCCCCTCCCGTCACCCCCCATGTCGCCCCCCCCCCATGTCACCCCCCAACCTGTCCAGGGCCCCCTCCCCCCATGTCCCCCTCTCCTGTTCCCAAACAAGGGGTCCCCCCCGTGCCCCCCCACCCAGACCTGTCCAAGGCCCCCCCCCCCAATGCCCCCCCTCCTGTCCCCCCCCAACCAGACCAGGCCCCCCTCCATGTCCCCCCCTCTGGTCCCAAACAAGGGATCCCCCACCCGTGTCACCCCCCACCTCTCCAGCACCCACCCATGCCCCCCCTATGTCCCCCCCCCACCTGTCCAGGCCCTCCCCCATGTCCCCCCCCCCCCACTGTCACGCCCCTAAACCTGTCCAAGGCCCCCCCCCCATTCCCACCCCCTCCTGTCCCCCCCCCTTGTCACCCCCCAACCTGTCCCAGTTCCCCCCCCCATGTCCCCCCCCCTCCCATGTCCCCCCCCCATGTCCCCCCCCAACCTTTCCAGGGCCCCCCATGTGCCCCCCCTCTGGTCCCAAATAAGGGGTCCCCACCCATGTCACCCCCCCCACCTCTCCAACCCCCCCCCCCCATGTCCCTCTCTCCCCCATCCCCCCCCCGTACCCCCCCCCATGTCACCCCCCAACCTGTCCAGAACCCCCCCCCATGTCCCCCCCCCTCCTGTTCCCAAACAAGGGTCCCCCCCCCCCGTGCCCCCCCCCCTAGACCTGTCCAAGGCCCCCCCCCAATGCCCCCCCCTCCTGTCCCCCCCCCAACCAGACCAGGCCCCCCCCCATGTCCCCCCCTCTGGTCCCAAACAAGGGATCCCACCCGTGTCACCCCCCCCACCTCTCCAGCACCCACCCATGCCCCCCCCCCATATCCCCCCCCCCCACTTGTCCAGGCCCCCCCCATGTCCCCCCCCCCATTGTCACGCCCCTAAACCTGTCCAGGGCCCCCCCTCATGTCCCCCCCCCCCCCTCTGGTCCAAACAAGGGGTCCCCACCCATGTCACCCCCCCATGTCTTCCCCCCCACCCCCCCATGTATCCCACCCCCGACTCAGGTGCCCCCCCCCGTGCCCCCCCCCCCCCCACCAGGTGACACAGAGGAAGGACCCCCCCGGGTGCACCCCAAGGCTCTTTACTCCCCATTGAAGCCCCCCCGTGGTCACGTGAGTGGGTGGGTGGGGGGCTGTGACACGTGGGGACCCCCCACCCCACCCAGAGCCTCACTGGGTGCGGGGGGGGGGGGGGGGTGGGGGGTGGGGGGAGGGGCAGGAGAGGCACTTTCCTCAGCCGAGAAGCTTCGCGGGTGGGGGGGGAGGGGGGCAATGGGGGGGGGGGGTCCCAGGTCAGGACCCCCCACCCACCCCCACCCAAGTTCTCCCAGGGGTCCCCTCAGAGCTTCTTCCGCTGCACCCGGACCCTGGGGAAGAGCTGGGGGGGGGGGGAACGGGGTGTGAGGAGGGGGTGGGGGACACCCCAACCCCCCCCCCCCCTTTATAGGGTGCTTTTGGGTGCTGCTGGGGGACCCCAGGGTGGTCCTCCAAGCCTTTGTGGTGCCCGTGGGTGCTGGGGGTGCCCCCGGGGTGCCCATGGGTGCTGGGGGTCCCACTCAAGGGTCACAAGCATTGTGGGACCCCCCCCAGGTGCCCGTGGGTTGCTGTGGGACCCCTGGGTGGTCCTCCAGGCCTTTGTGGTGCCTGTGGGTGCTGGGGGACCCCTGGGTGCCCGTGGGTGCTCCTGGGCACTGTGTGCCCCCCCAGGTGCCCGTGGGTGCCCCCTGGGTGCCCCTGGGTGCCCGTAGGCACCGTGTGCCCCCTGGGTGCCCCCTGGGAGCCTGTGGGTGCCCCTTGGCGCTGTGTGCACCTCGGGTGCCCGTGGGTGCCCCCTGCGTGCCCCTGGGCGCCGTGTGCCCCTCCAGGTGCCCGTGGGTGCCTCCTGGGTGCCACCCTGGGTGCCCCTAGGTGCCGTGTGCCCCCCAGGTGCCTGTGGGAGCCCCCTGGGTGCCCGTGGGTGCTCCTGGGCACCGTGTGCCACCCGTTGTCCATGGGTGCCCATGGGTGCCCCCTGGGTGCCCCCCCCCGGGTGCCCGTGGGTGCCCCAAGGCGCCGTGTGCCCCCTGGGTGCCCGTGGGTGCCCCCTGGGACCCTGTAGGTGCCCCTTGGCGCTGTGTGCCCCCTGTGTGCCCGTGGGTGCCCCTGGGCGCCGTGTGCCCCCCAGGTGCCCGTGGGTGCCTCCTGGGTGCTCCTGGGCACCGTGTGCCCCCCGTTGTCCATGGGTGCCCGTGGGTGCCCCCCGGGAGCCCGTGGGTGCTCCTAGGTGCCGTGTGCCCCCCTTTGTCCATGGGTGCCCCCTGGGTGCCCCCCGGGTGTCCGTGGGTGCCCCTAGGCGCCGTGTGCCCCCCGTTGTCCATGGGTGCCCCCTGGGTACCCTCTGGGTGCCCCCTGGGTACCCCTGGGTGCCCGTGGGCGCTGTGTGCCCCCCGGGTGTCTGTGGGTACCCCTAGGCACCGTGTGCCCCCCTGGGTGCCCGTGGGTGCCCCCTGGTGCCCCTGGGTGCCCGTGGGTGCCGTGTGCCCCCCATTGTCCATGGGTGCCCCTTGGGTGCCCCCTGGGTGCCCCTGGGTGCCCGTGGGCGCTGTGTGCCCCCCAGGTGTCTGTGGGTACCCCTAGGCACCGTGTGCCCCCCTGGGTGCCCGTGGGTGCCCCCTGGGTGCCCGTGGGCGCCGTGTACCCCCCTGGGTGCCCGTGGGTGCCCCCTGGGTGCCCTTGGGCGCCATGTGCCCCCCTGGGTGCCCGTGGATGCCCCCTGGGTACCCCTGGGTGCCCGTGGGTGCCGTGTGCCCCCCATTGTCCATGGGTGCCCCTTGGGTGCCCCCTGGGTGCCCCTGGGTGCCTGTGGGCGCTGTGTGCCCCCCGGGAGCCTGTGGGTGCTCCTAGGCGCCGTGTGCCCCCTGGGGTCCCGTGGGTGCCCCCTGGGTGCCCGTGGGTGCCCCTTGGCGCCGTGTGCCCCCTTGGGTACCCGTAGGTGCCCCCTGGGTACTCCTGGGTGACCGTGGGCGCCGTGCGCCCCCCATTGTCCATGGGTGCCCCCTGGGTGCCCCTGGGTGCCCGTGGGTGCCGTGTGCCCCCCTGGGTGCCCATGGGTGCCCCCCTTGGTGCCCCCTGGGTGCCCCTTCGCGCCGTGTGCCCCCTTGGGTACCCGTAGGTGCCCCCTGGGTACCCCTGGGTGCCCCCCTGGGTGCCCCCTGGGTGCCCCTTCGCGCCGTGTGCCCCCCTTGGGTACCCGTGGGTGCCCCTGGGTGCCCCTTGGCGCCGTGTGCCCCCCTGGGTACCCCTGGGTGCCTGTGGGCGCCATGTACCCCCCTGGGTGCCCGTGGGTGCCCTCTGGGTACCCCTGGGTGCCCGTGGGCGCCGTGTGCCCCCCTGGTGCCCGTGGGTGCCCCCTGGGTGCCTCCTGGGTGGCCCCCGTGGGTGCCCCTTGGCGCCGTGTGCCCCCTTGGGTACCCATAGGTGCCCCCTGGGTACCCCTGGGTGCCCGTGGGCGCCGTGTGCCCCCCTGGTGCCTGTGGGTGCCCCCTGGGTGCCCCTGGGTGCCCCTTGGCGCCATGTGTCCCCCCTGGGTGCCCCTGGTTGCCTGTGGGCACCGTGCGCCCCCCTGGGTGCCCGTGGGTGCCCCCTGGGTGCCCGTGGGTGCCGTGTGCCCCCCTGTTATCCATGGGTGCCCCCTGGGTGCCCATGGGCGCTGTGTGCCCCCCGGGTGTCCGTGGGTACCCCTAGGCACCTTTGTGCCCCCCTGTTGTCCACGGGCGCCCCTTGGGTGCCCCCTGGGTGCCCCCTGGGTGCCCGTGGGTGCCGTGTGCCCCCCTGGGTGCCCGTGGGTGCCCCCTGGGTGCTCCTGGGCACCGTGCGCCCCCTGTTGTCCACGGGTGCCCCTTGGGTGCCCCCCTGGGTGCCCGTGGGCACCGTGTGTCCCCCTGGGTGCCCATGGGTGCCCCCTGGGTGCCCGAGGGTGCCCGAGGGTGCCGTGTACCCCCCTGGGTACCCCTGGGTGCCCGTGGGTGCCGTGTGCCCCCCTGGTGCCCGTGGGTGCCCCCTGGGTGCCCCTGGGTGCCCCTTGGCGCCGTGTGTCCCCCTGGGTGCCACTGGTTGCCCGTGGGCACCGTGCGCCCCCCTGGGTGCCCGTGGGTGCCGTGTGCCCCCCCTGTTATCCATGGGTGCCCCCTGGGTGCCCATGGGCGCTGTGTGCCCCCCCGGGTGTCCGTGGGTACCCCTAGGCACCTTGTGCCCCCTGTTGTCCACGGGCGCCCCTTGGGTGCCCCCTGGGTGCCCCCTGGGTGCCCGTGGGTGCCCCCTGGGTGCCCCTGGGTGCTCCTGGGCACCGTGCGCCTCCCTGGGTGCCTGTGGGTGCCCCCTGGGTACCCCTAGGCACCGTGTGCCCCCCTGTTGTCCACGGGTGCCCTTTGGGTGCCCCTGGGTGCCCCCTTGGCGCGTGTGCCCCCCTGGGTGCCCCTGGGTGCCCGTGGGTGCCGTGTGCCCCCCTGGTGCCCGTGGGTGCCCCCTGGGTGCCCCTGGGTGCCCGTGGGCGCCGTGTGCCCCCCCAACTCACCCCGAGGTAGTTGCGGGGCACGTAGCCCTCGCGCCCGCCGAGCGCCCCCCACCACCAGTCGCGCCGCGGGCGCCGCAGGACGGTGACGGCGTCGCCCTCGCGGAAGGACAGCTCCTCGGGCGCGGCGGCGCTGAAGTCCCACAGGCGAAGGTGACGCCCCGAGTTGAGCACCCCGAGACCCTGCTCCACCTCTGGGTGCAGGGGGGGGGGGGCATCAGCACCCACAAACGGCTCTGGGCCCCCCCGCACCCGGCACCCGGCACCCCGGCGCACCCCAGCACCCATCCCAGTACCCACAGCCCCCACCCAGTGCCCATTCCCAGTGCCCATCACACCAGCACCCATCCCAGTACCACAGCCCACACCCAGTGCCCATTCCCAGTGCCCATCCCACCCCAGCACCCATCCCAGTCCCCGTATCCCTCATCCAGTGCCCATTCCCAGTGCCCATCCCACCCCAGCACCCATCCCAGTAACCACAGCCCCCACCCAGCACCCATCCCACCCAGCACCCATCCCAGTACCCACAGCCCCCACCCAGTGCCCATTCCCAGTGCCCATCCCACCCCAGCACCCATCCCAGTCCCCGTATCCCTCATCCCAGTGCCCATTCCCAGTGCCCATCCCGTCCCAGCACCCATCCCAGTACCCACAGCCCCCACCCAGTGCCCATTCCAGTGCCCATCCCACCCAGCACCCATCCCAGTGTCTCTAGCCTTCATCCCAGTGCCCATCCCACCCAGCACCCATCCCAGTCCCTGTATCCCTCATCCCAGTGCCCATTCCCAGTGCCCATTCCTTCCCAGCACCCATCCCAGTACCCACAGCCCCCACCCAGTGCCCATTCCCAGTGCCCATCCCACCCCAGCAACCATCCCAGTGCCTCTAGCCTTCATCCCAGTGCCCATTCCCAGTGCCCATCCCACCCAGCACCCATCCCAGTGCCTCTAGCCTTCATCCCAGTGCCCATTCCCAGTGCCCATCCCACCCCAGCACCCATCCCAGTACCCACAGCCCCCACCCAGTGCCAATTCCCAGTGCCCATCCCATCCCAGCACCCATCCCAGTCCCCGTATCCCTCATCCCAGTGCCCATTCCCAGTGCCCATCCCGTCCCAGCACCCATCCCAGTACCCACAGCCCCCACCCAGTGCCCATTCCCAGTGCCCATCCCATCCCAGCACCCATCCCAGTACCCACAGCCCCCACCCAGTGCCCATTCCCAGTGCCCATCCCACCCAGCACCCATCCCAGTGCCTGTGTCCTTCATCCCAGTGCCCATTCCCAGTGCCCATCCCACCCAGCACCCATCCCAGTACCCACAGCCCCCACCCAGTGCCCATTCCCAGTGCCCATCCCATCCCAGCACCCATCCCAGTCCCCGTATCCCTCATCCCAGTGCCCATTCCCAGTGCCCATCCCACCCAGCACCCATCCCAGTCCCTGTATCCCTCATCCCAGCACCCATCCCAGCACCCATTCCCCGACCCAGCACCCATCCCAGTCCCGGTATCCCTCATCCCAGTGCCCATTCCCAGTGCCCATTCCTTCCCAGCACCCATCCCAGTCCCTGTATCCTTCATCCCAGTACCCATTCCCAGTGCCCACCCAACCCAGCCCCCATCCCAGTACCCACAGCCCCCACCCAGCACCCATTCCCAGTACCCCAGACCCCCAGCAACCCTCCCAGCGCCCATCCCACCCCAGCACCCATCCCAGTCCCTGTATCCCTCATCCCAGCACCCATCCCAGCACCCATTCCCCGCCCCAGCACCCATCCCAGTCCCTGTATCCCTCATCCCAGTGCCCATTCCCAGTGCCCATCCCATCCCAGCACCCATCCCAGTCCCTGTATCCCTCATCCCAGCACCCATTCCCAGTGCCCATCCCACCCAGCACCCATCCCAGTACCCACAGCCCACACCCAGTGCCCATTCCCAGTGCCCATCACACCCCAGCACCCATCCCAGTACCCACAGCCCCCACCCAGTGCCCATTCCCAGTGCCCATCCCACCCAGACCCATCCCAGTACCCACAGCCCCCACCCAGTGCCCATTCCCAGTGCCCATCCCACCCAGCACCCATCCCAGTGTCTCTGGCCTTCATCCCAGTGCCCATCCCACCCAGCACCCATCCCAGTACCCACAGCCCCCACCCAGTGCCCATTCCCAGTGCCCATCCCATCCCAGCACCCATCCCAGTACCCACAGCCCCCACCCAGTGCCAATTCCCAGTACCCATCCCATCCCAGCACCCATCCCAGTCCCCGTATCCCTCATCCCAGTGCCCATTCCCAGTGCCCATCCCGTCCCAGCACCCATCCCAGTACCCACAGCCCCCACCCAGTGCCCATTCCCAGTGCCCATCCCATCCCAGCACCCATCCCAGTACCCACAGCCCCCACCCAGTGCCCATTCCCAGTGCCCATCCCACCCCAGCAACCATCCCAGTGCCTCTAGCCTTCATCCCAGTGCCCATTCCCAGTGCCCATCCCACCCCAGCACCCATCCCAGTGCCCACAGCCCCCACCCAGTGCCCATTCCCAGTGCCCATCCCACCCAGCACCCATCCCAGTGTCTCTAGCCTTCATCCCAGTGCCCATCCCACCCAGCACCCATCCCAGTCCCTGTATCCCTCATCCCAGTGCCCATTCCCAGTGCCCATTCCTTCCCAGCACCCATCCCAGTACCCACAGCCCCCACCCAGTGCCCATTCCCAGTGCCCATCCCACCCCAGCAACCATCCCAGTGCCTCTAGCCTTCATCCCAGTGCCCATTCCCAGTGCCCATCCCACCCCAGCACCCATCCCAGTGCCCACAGCCCCCACCCAGTGCCCATTCCCAGTGCCCATCCCACCCCAGCACCCATCCCAGTCCCCGTATCCCTCATCCCAGTGCCCATTCCCAGTGCCCATCCCATCCCAGCACCCATCCCAGTGCCTCTAGCCTTCATCCCAGTGCCCATCCCACCCAGCACCCATCCCAGTCCCTGTATCCCTCATCCCAGCACCCATCCCAGCACCCATTCCCCGCCCCAGCACCCATCCCAGTCCCGGTATCCCTCATCCCAGTGCCCATTCCCAGTGCCCATCCCATCCCAGCACCCATCCCAGTCCCTGTATCCCTCATCCCAGCACCCATTCCCAGTGCCCATCCCACCCAGCACCCATCCCAGTACCCACAGCCCACACCCAGTGCCCATTCCCAGTGCCCATCACACCCCAGCACCCATCCCAGTACCCACAGCCCCCACCCAGTGCCCATTCCCAGTGCCCATCACACCCCAGCACCCATCCCAGTACCCACAGCCCCCACCCAGTGCCCATCCCACCCCAGCACCCATCCCAGTCCCCGTATCCCTCATCCCAGTGCCCATCCCACCCAGCACCCATCCCAGTACCCACAGCCCACCCCAGCACCCATTCCCAGTACCCCAGACCCCCAGCAACCCTCCCATTGCCCATCCTGCCCCAGCACCCATCCCAGTCCCTGTATCCCTCATCCCAGTGCCCATTCCCAGTGCCCATCCCATCCCAGCACCCATCCCAGTCCCTGTATCCCTCATCCCAGTGCCCATTCCCAGTGCCCATCCCACCCAGCACCCATCCCAGTACCCACAGCCCACACCCAGTGCCCATTCCCAGTGCCCATCCCACCCAGCACCCATCCCAGTCCCTGTATCCCTCATCCCAGTGCCCATTCCCAGTGCCCATTCCTTCCCAGCACCCATCCCAGTACCCACAGCCCCCACCCAGTACCCATTCCCAGTGCCCATCCCACCCAGCACCCATTCCAGTACCCACAGCCCCCACCCAGTGCCCATCCCACCCCAGCACCCATCCCAGTCCCCGTATCCCTCATCCCAGTGCCCATCCCACCCAGCACCCATCCCACTACCCACAGCCCACACCCAGCACCCATTCCCAGTACCCCAGACCCCCAGCAACCCTCCCATTGCCCATCCTGCCCCAGCACCCATCCCAGTCCCTGTATCCCTCATCCCAGTGCCCATTCCCAGTGCCCATCCCATCCCAGCACCCATCCCAGTCCCTGTATCCCTCATCCCAGTGCCCATTCCCAGTGCCCATCCCACCCCAGCACCCATCCCAGTACCCACAGCCCCCACCCAGTGCCCATTCCCAGTGCCCATCCCACCCAGCACCCATCCCAGTGTCTCTAGCCTTCATCCCAGTGCCCATCCCACCCAGCACCCATCCCAGTCCCTGTATCCCTCATCCCAGTGCCCATTCCCAGTGCCCATTCCTTCCCAGCACCCATCCCAGTACCCACAGCCTCCACCCAGTGCCCATTCCCAGTGCCCATCCCACCCCAGCAACCATCCCAGTGCCTCTAGCCTTCATCCCAGTGCCCATTCCCAGTGCCCATCCCACCCAGCACCCATCCCAGTCCCCGTATCCCTCATCCCAGTGCCCATTCCCAGTGCCCATCCCATCCCAGCACCCATCCCAATACCCACAGCCCCCACCCAGCACCCATCCCAGTCCCTGTATCCCTCATCCCAGCACCCATCCCAGCACCCATTCCCCGCCCCAGCACCCATCCCAATCCGCGTATCCCTCATCCCAGTGCCCATTCCCAGTGCCCATCCCGTCCCAGCACCCATCCCAGTACCCACAGCCCCCACCCAGTACCCATTCCCAGTGCCCATCCCACCCCAGCACCCATCCCAGTACCCACAGCCCCCACCCAGTGCCAATTCCCAGTGCCCATCCCATCCCAGCACCCATCCCAGTCCCCGTATCCCTCATCCCAGTGTCCATTCCCAGTGCCCATCCCGTCCCAGCACCCATCCCAATACCCACAGCCCCCACCCAGTGCCCATTCCCAGTGCCCATCCCACCCCAGCAACCATCCCAGTGCCTCTAGCCTTCATCCCAGTGCCCATTCCCAGTGCCCATCCCACCCCAGCACCCATCCCAGTCCCTGTATCCCTCATCCCAGTGCCCATCCCACCCAGCCCCCACCCAGTGCCCATTCCCAGTGCCCATCCCACCCCAGCACCCATCCCAGTCCCTGTATCCTTCATCCCAGTGCCCATTCCCAGTGCCCATGCCATCCCAGCACCCATCCCAGTACCCACAGCCCCCACCCAGCACCCATTCCCAGTACCCCAGACCCCCAGCAACCCTCCCAGCGCCCATCCCACCCCAGCACCCATCCCAGTCCCTGTATCCCTGATCCCAGTGCCCATTCCCAGCGCCCATCCCGTCCCAGCACCCATCCCAGTGCCCACAGCCCCCACCCAGTGCCCATTCCCAGTGCCCATCCCACCCCAGCACCCATCCCAGTCCCCGTATCCCTCATCCCAGTGCCCATTCCCAGTGCCCATCCCGTCCCAGCACCCATCCCAGTACCCACAGCCCCCACCCAGTGCCCATTCCCAGTGCCCATCCCACCCCAGCACCCATCCCAGTACCCACAACCCCCACCCAGTGCCCATTCCCAGTGCCCATCCCACCCCAGCACCCATCCCAGTACCCACAGCCACCACCCAGTGCCCATTCCCAGTGCCCATCCCACCCAGCACCCATCCCAGTACCCACAGCCCCCACCCAGTACCCATTCCCAGTGACCATCCCACCCAGCACCCATCCCAGTACCCACAGCCCACACCCAGTGCCCATTCCCAGTGCCCATCCCACCCAGCACCCATCCCAGTGCCTGTGTCCTTCATCCCAGTGCCCATTCCCAGTGCCCATCCCACCCAGCACCCATCCCAGTACCCACAGCCCCCACCCAGTGCCCATTCCCAGTGCCCATCCCACCCCAGCACCCATCCCAGTACCCACAGCCCACACCCAGTGCCCATTCCCAGTGCCCATCCCACCCCAGCACCCATCCCAGTCCCCGTATCCCTCATCCCAGTGCCCATTCCCAGTGCCCATCCCATCCCAGCACCCATCCCAGTGCCTCTAGCCTTCATCCCAGTGCCCATCCCACCCAGCACCCATCCCAGCACCCATTCCCCGCCCCAGCACCCATCCCAGTCCCGGTATCCCTCATCCCAGTGCCCATTCCCAGTGCCCATTCCTTCCCAGCACCCATCCCAGTCCCTGTATCCTTCATCCCAGTACCCATTCCCAGTGCCCACCCAACCCAGCCCCCATCCCAGTACCCACAGCCCCCACCCAGCACCCATTCCCAGTACCCCAGACCCCCAGCAACCCTCCCAGTGCCCATCCCACCCCAGCACCCATCCCAGTCCCTGTATCCCTCATCCCAGCACCCATTCCCAGTGCCCATCCCATCCCAGCACCCATCCCAGTACCCACAGCCCCCACCCAGTGCCCATTCCCAGTGCCCATCCCACCCCAGCACCCATCCCAGTACCCACAGCCCCGACCCAGTGCCCATTCCCAGTGCCCATCCCACCCCAGCACCCATCCCAGTACCCACAGCCCCGACCCAGTGCCCATTCCCAGTGCCCATCCCACCCCAGCACCCATCCCAGTACCCACAGCCCCCACCCAGTGCCCATTCCCAGTGCCCATTCCACCCCAGCACCCATCCCAGTCCCCGTATCCCTCATCCCAGCACCCATCCCAGTGCCCATCCCACCCCAGCACCCATCCCAGTCCCCGTATCCCTCATCCCAGTGCCCATTCCCAGTGCCCATCCTGCCCCAGCGCCCACCCCAGTCCCCACAGACCCCACCCAGCACCCAGGCCCAGTGCCCCCATTACCCCCAGTACCCCCATTGCCCCCAGTGCCCCCATTGCCCCCAGTGCCCCCAGTACCCCCATTGCCCCCATTGCCCCCCTTGCTCCCATTGCCCCCCAGTGCCCCCAGTGCCCCCATTGCCCCCCTTGCTCCCATTGCCCTCCAGTCCCCTCCAGTCCCCCCCAGTGCCCCCGGTGCCCCCGTACCCGTCAGGTAGCCGTGGCACTCGCCGTAGCCCTCGCGGAAGGGGTCGCACTTCTCGGAGGCGCGGCTGCCGTCGCTCGCCGTGGTGGCAAAGATGGCGGCGCCGTGGCACACCAGGGCCTGGCACAGGGCCGCGTCGTTACAGGAGGCTGCGCAGTGCAGGGGCGTCCTGGGAACGGGCACCGGAGTGGGAACGGGCACGGGGGACTGGGAACGGGCACGGGAATGGGGGAACTGGGAATGAACGGGCACCGGAGTGGGAACGGGCACGGGGAACTGGGAACGGGCACGGGGGACTGGGAATGGGCACGGGGAATTGGGAATGGGCACCGGAGTGGGAACGGGCACGGGGGACTGGGAACGGGCACCGGAGTGGGAACGGGCACGGGGGACTGGGAACGGGCACGGGGGACTGGGAACGGGCACGGGAATGGGGGAACTGGGAATGAACGGTCACCGGAGTGGGAACGGGCACGGGGAACTGGGAACGGGCACGGGGGAACTGGGAACGGGCATGGGGGACTGGGAACGGGCACGGGGAACTGGGAATGGGCACGGGGAGTGGGAACGGGCACGGGGAACTGGGAACGGGCACGGGGAACTGGGAACGGGCACGGGGAGTGGGAATGGGCACGGGGAACTGGGAATGAACGGGCACGGGGAATGGGAACGGGCACAGGGAACTGGGAATGGGCACAGGGAGTGGGAATGGGCACGGGGAGTGGGAACAGGCACCAGAGTGGGAACGGGCACGGGGGACTGGGAACGGGTACGGGGAACTGGGAACGGGCACGGGGGACTGGGAATGGGCACGGGGAGTGGGAACGGGCACGGGGAACTGGGAACGGGCACGGGGGACTGGGAATGGGCACCAGAGTGGGAACGGGCACGGGGGAACTGGGAACGGGCACGGGGGACTGGGAACGGGCACGGGAATGGGGGAACTGGGAATGAACGGGCACCGGAGTGGGAACGGGCACGGGGAACTGGGAACGGGCACTGGGGGACTGGGAACGGGCACCGGAGTGGGAACGGGCACGGGGAACTGGGAACGGGCACGGGGGACTGGGAACGGGCACGGGGGACTGGGAATGGGCACGGGGAACTGGGAACGGGCACCAGAGTGGGAACGGGCACGGGGAACTGGGAACGGGCACTGGGGGAACTGGGAACGGGCACCGGAGTGGGAACGGGCACGGGGGACTGGGAACGGGCACGGGGAACTGGGAACGGGCACGGGGGACTGGGAACGGGCACGGGGAGTGGGAACGGGCACGGGGAACTGGGAACGGGCACGGGGGACTGGGAATGGGCACAGGGAGTGGGAACGGGCACGGGGGACTGGGAATGGGCACGGGGGACGGGGAACGGGCACGGGGGACTGGGAATGGGCACGGGGAGTGGGAACGGGCACGGGGAACTGGGAACGGGCACGGGGGACTGGGAACGGGCACCGGAGTGGGAACGGGCACGGGGAGTGGGAACGGGCACTGGGGGAACTGGGAACGGGCACGGGGGACTGGGAACGGGCACCGGAGTGGGAACGGGCACGGGGAGTGGGAACGGGCACGGGGAGTGGGAACGGGCACGGGAATGGGGGAACTGGTAATGAACAGGCACCGGAGTGGGAACGGGCACGGGGAACTGGGAACGGGCACGGGGGACTGGGAACGGGCACCGGAGTGGGAACGGGCACGGGGAGTGGGAATGGGCACGGGGAACTGGGAACGGGCACGGGGGACTGGGAATGGGCACGGGGAGTGGGAACGGGCACGGGGAACTGGGAACGGGCACGGGGGACTGGGAACGGGCACCGGAGTGGGAACGGGCACGGGGACTGGGAACGGGCACGGGGGACTGGGAACGGGCACGGGGGACTGGGAACGGGCACCGGAGTGGGAACGGGCACGGGGACTGGGAACGGGCACGGGGGACTGGGAACGGGCACCGGAGTGGGAACGGGCACGGGGAACTGGGAACGGGCACGGGGGACTGGGAACGGGCACGGGGAACTGGGAACGGGCACCGGAGTGGGAACGGGCACGGGGAACTGGGAACGGGCACGGGGGACTGGGAATGGGCACCAGAGTGGGAACGGGCACGGGGGAACTGGGAACGGGCACGGGGGACTGGGAACGGGCACGGGAATGGGGGAACTGGGAATGAACGGGCACCGGAGTGGGAACGGGCACTGGGGGAACTGGGAACGGGCACGGGAGTGGGAACGGGCACGGGGAACTGGGAACGGGCACGGGAATGGGGGAACTGGGAATGGGCACGGGGAGTGGGAACGGGCACGGGGAACTGGGAACGGGCACGGGGGACGGGGAACGGGCACGGGGAGTGGGAACGGGCACGGGGGACTGGGAATGGGCACTGGGGGAACTGGGAACGGGCACCGGAGTGGGAACGGGCACAGGGAACTGGGAACGGGCACGGGGGAACTGGGAACGGGCACGGGGGACTGGGAACGGGCACGGGGAGTGGGAACGGGCACGGGGAACTGGGAACGGGCACGGGAATGGGGGAACTGGGAATGAACGGGCACCGGAGTGGGAACGGGCACGGGGAACTGGGAACGGGCACGGGGGACTGGGAATGGGCACGGGAATGGGAATGGGCACGGGAATGGGGGAACTGGGAATGAATGGGCACCGGAGTGGGAACGGGCACGGGGGACTGGGAACGGGCACGGGGGACTGGGAATGGGCACGGGGGACTGGGAATGGGCACGGGGAGTGGGAACGGGCACGGGGAACTGGGAACGGGCACGGGGGACTGGGAATGGGCACTGGGGGAACTGGGAACGGGCACGGGGGACTGGGAATGGGCACGGGGAGTGGGAACGAGCACGGGGAACTGGGAACGGGCACGGGGGACTGGGAACGGGCACGGGGGAACTGGGAACGGGCACCGGAGTGGGAACGGGCACGGGGAACTGGGAATGAACGGGCACGGGGAGTGGGAACGGGCACGGGGAACTGGGAACGGGCACGGGGGAGGACTGGGAACGGGCACCGGAGTGGGAACGGGCACTGGGGGAACTGGGAACGGGCACGGGGGACTGGGAACGGGCACGGGGGACTGGGAACGGGCACGGGGAGTGGGAACGGGCACTGGGGGAACTGGGAACAGGCACGGGGGACTGGGAACGGGCACCGGAGTGGGAACGGGCACGGGGAGTGGGAACGGGCACTGGGGGAACTGGGAACGGGCACCGGAGTGGGAACGGGCACGGGGAACTGGGAATGGGCACTGGGGACTGGGAATGGGCACTGGGAATGGGCACTGGGAGGGGATGTGGGGACTGGGAGGGGGCACTGGGGGAGTTTGAGGGAGGTGGGCAGAGAATTGGGACCCCCTGCACCCATCCCAGTGCTCCCAGTCCCAGTGCTCCCAGTCCTGTCCCAGTGCGCCCAGTCCCTGTCCCAGTGCTCCCAGTGCTCCCAGTCCCTGCCCCAGTTCCTGTCCCAGCCCCCGACCCAGTGCTCTCACTCCCGTCCCAGTGCTCCCAGTCCCCATCCCAGTCCGTCCCAGTGCTCCCAGTCCCATCCCAGTGCTCCCAGCCTGTCCCAGTGCTCCCAGTCCCCATCCCAGTCCGTCCCAGTGCTGCCAGTCCCCGTCCCAGTGCTCTCTAGTCCCTCCCAGTGCTCACAGTACCTGTCCCAGTCCCGTCCCAGTGCTCCCAGTCCCTGCCCCAGTCCCTGTCCCAGTGCTCCCAGTCCCATCCCAGTGCTCCCAGTCCCCGCCCCAGTGCTCCCAGTCCCTGTCCCAGCCTGTCCCAGTGCTCCCAGCCCCCGTCCCACTCCATCCCAGTGCTCCCAGTCCCCGCCCCAGTGCTCCCAGTCCCTGTCCCAGCTTGTCCCAGTGCTCCCAGTCCCCGCCCCAGTGCTCCCAGGCCCCGACCCACTCCGTCCCAGTGCTCCCAGTTCCCGACCCAGTGCTCCCAGTCCCCGTCCCACTCCGTCCCAGTGCTCCCAGTCCCTGTCCCAGTGCTCCCAGCCCCCGTCCCAGTCCGCCCCAGTGCTCCCAGTCCCCGTCCCACTCCGTCCCAGTGCTCCCAGTCCCCGCCCCAGTGCTCCCAGCCCCCATCCCAGTCCGTCCCAGTGCTCCCAGTCCCCGCCCCAGTGCTCCCAGTCCCCGTCCCACTCCGTCCCAGTGCTCCCAGTCCCTGTCCCAGTGCTCCCAGTCCCCGCTCCAGTGCTCCCAGCCCCTGTCCCAGTCCGTCCCAGTGCTCCCAGTCCCCACCCCAGTGCTCCTAGGCCCCGTGCCACTCCGCCCCAGTGCTCCCAGCCCCCGTCCCAGTCCGTCCCAGTGCTCCCAGTCCCCGCCCCAGTGCTCCCAGGCCCTGTCCCACTCCGCCCCAGTGCTCCCAGCCCCCGTCCCAGTCCGTCCCAGTGCTCCCAGTCCCCGTCCCACTCTGTCCCAGTGCTCCCAGCCCCCGTCCCAGTGCTCCCAGCCCCCGTCCCAGTCCGTCCCAGTGCTCCCAGTCGCACCAGCCGTGGCTGTCGGCGGCGTTGACGTTGGCACCGCTGGCGATCAGGAACTCGACGACGTCGTAGTTGGCGCCGCAGATGCCGTTGTGCAGCGCGGTGATGCCCTCGGCGTTGGGCTGCGAGGGGTCCTGCAGCTGGGGGGGGCACCCACGGCCGTCACCCCCGGCACCCCCTGGCACCCTCTGACCCCCCCCCGACCCCCCCTGCCACCCCCTGATTCCCCCCGCGGTACCCCCTGGCACGCTCTGACCCCCCTCCGACCCCTCCTGCCACCCCCTGACCCCCCCCCCCGACCCCCCCTGCCACCCCCTGGCACCCTCTGACCCCCCCCGCCAACCCCTGATCCCCCCCTGGCACCCTCTGACCCCCCCCTGCCACCCCTTGATCCCCCCGCGGTACCCCCTGGCACCCTCTGACCCCCCCCTGATCCCCCCCGGCTCCCCCTGGCACCCTCTGACCCCCCCTGGCACCCTCTGACCCCCCCTGCCACCCCCTGATCCCCCCTGCCACCCTCTGACCCCCCCCGCCAACCCCTGATCCCCCCCTGGCACCCTCTGAACCCCCCTGCCACCCCTTGATCCCCCAGTACCCCCTGGCACCCCCTGACCCACCCCCCTCCACCCCCCCGGTACCCCCTGGCACCCTCTGACCCCCCCCTGATCCCCCACGGCTCCCCCTGGCACCCTCTGACCCCCCCTGCCACCCTCTGACCCCCCCCCCGCCGCCAACCCCTGATCCCCCCCTGGCACCCTCTGACCCCCCCTGCCACCCCCTGATCCCCCCTGCCACCCCCTGGCACCCTCTGACCCCCCCCCCCTGCCAACCCCTGATCCCCCCCCTGGCACCCTCTGACCCCCCCTGGCACCCTCTGACCCCCCACTGCCACCCCTTGATCCCCCAGTACCCCCTGGCACCCCTTGACCCCCCCCCCCTCGACCCCCCCAGTACCCCCTGGCACACTCTGACCCCCCCCTGATCCCCCCCGGCTCCCCCTGGCACCCTCTGACCCCCCCTGGCACCCTCTGACTCCCCTGCCACCCCCTGATCCCCCCCTGGCACCCTCTGACCCCCCCCTGCCACCCCCTGTCCCCCTGGTACCCCCTGGCACCCTCTGACCCCGCCCCATCCCCTGTCCCCCGTCCATCCCCTGTCCCCCTGTCTGTCCCCTGTCCCTGTCTGTCCCATGTGCCCCGTCCCCCTGTCCGTCCTGTCCTCTGTCCCGTGTCCCTCCCCTGTCCGTCTGTCCCCCCCATCCCCCTGTCCGTCCCCATCCCTGTCCCCTGTCCATCCCCTGTCCCCCTGTCCGTTTGTCTGTCCCCTGTCCCCCCCCCCCGTCCCCTGTTCCCCCTGTCCATCCCCTGTCCTCCCTCCCCCCCCCCGTCCTCCTGTCCCCCCCCATCCCCCGTCCATCCCCTGTCCCCCTGTCCGTTTGTCCGTCCCCTGTCCCCCCCCCCGTCCCCTGTCCCCCCTGTCCATCCCCGTCCCCCGTCCCATCCCCTGTCCTCCTGTCCCCCCCCCGTCCCCCCTGTCCTCCTGTCCCCCCCCATCCCCCGTCCATCCCCTGTCCCCGTGTCCGTTTGTCCGTCCCCTGTCCCCGTCCCCGTCCCCATCCCCGTCCCCCTGTCCATCCCCGTCCCCTGTCCCATCCCCTGTCCTCCTGTCCCGCCCCCCCCCCCCCCCGTCCCCCCGTCCCCCTGTCCCCCCGTCCCCCTGTCCCCCTGTCCCCCGCCCCGTCCGTCGGTCTGTCCCGGTGCCGCTCACCTCGGCCACCGCCTCCCGCACCACCTCGAGCTCCCCGCTCAGGGCCCCGTCGAGCAGCAGCACCAGGGGGCTCAGGCGCACGCGGGCCCCGGGGCGCCGGCGGGGGGACGAGGGGTCCCGCAGGGCCGAGCGCAGCTCCTGGGGTGCACGGGGGGGGGGTCAGGGTGACCGGGGGACGCGCCCCGAGGCACCCAGGGGACCTTGGGGACACCTCCCGGGGCAGCCGGAGCCGTAAGGGACCCGAGGGACCTTGGGGACAACTCCCAGAACACCCAGGGGACCTTGGGGACACCTCCCGGGGCACCCTTGGGGTCACCCCCTAGGAGCACCCCCGGGGGACACCTCCAGGAGCACCCTTGGGGATCACCTCTAGGAGCATCCTTGGGGACACTTCCAGGACCACCCTTGGCGATCCCTCCCAGGAGCACCCATGGGACCTTGGGGACACCTCCGGGAGCATCCTTGGGGACACCACCAGGACCACCCTTGGTGATCCCTCCCAGGAGCACCCTCGGGGACACCTCCAAGAGCATCCTTGGGGACACCACCAGGACCACCCTTGGGGTCACCTCCAGGAGCACCCTTGGGGTCACCTCCAGGACCACCCTTGGTAATCCCTCCCAGGAGCACCCTTGGGGACACCTCCAGGAGCATCCTTGGGGACACTTCCAGGACCACCCTTGGCGATCCCACTCAGAAGCATCCTTAGGACCTTGGAGACACCTCTGAGAGCATCCTTGGGGTCACCTCCAGGACCACCCTTAGGGACACCTCCAAGAGCATCCTTGGGGACACCACCAGGAGCACCCTTGGGGTCACCTCCAGGAGCACCCTTGGGGTCACCTCCAGGACCACCCTTGGTGATCCCTCCCAGGAGCACCCTCGGGGACACCTCTAGGAGCATCCTTGGGGACACTTCCAGGACCACCCTTGGCGATCCCACCCAGGAGCACCCATGGGACCTTGGGGACACCTCTGAGAGCATCCTTGGGGTCACCTCCAGGACCACCCTTGGCGATCCCACCCAGGAGCATCCTTAGGACCTTGGGGACACCTCTGAGAGCATCCTTGGGGTCACCTCCAGGACCACCCTTAGGGACACCTCCAATGGCATCCTTGAGGACACCTCCAGGACCACCCTTAGGGACACCTCCAAGAGCATCCTTGGGGACACCACCAGGACCACCCTGCATCCTTAGGACCTTGGGGACACATCTGGGAGCAGCCTTGGAGTCACCTCCAGGACCACCCTTGGGGATCACCTCTAGGAGCATCCTTGGGGACACTTCCAGGACCACCCTTGGCAATCCCACCCAGAAGCATCCTTAGGACCTTGGGGACAACTCTAGGAGCATCCTTGGGGTCACCTCCAGGACCACCCTTAGGGACACCTCCAAGAGCATCCTTGGGGACACCACCAGGACCACCCTTGGGGTCACCTCCAGGAGCACCCTTGGGGTCACCTCCAGGACCACCCTTGGTGATCCCTCCCAGGAGCACCCTCGGGGACACCTCCAGGAGCATCCTTGGGGACACTTCCAGGACCACCCTTGGCGATCCCACCCAGGAGCACCCATGGGACCTTGGGGACACCTCTGAGAGCATCCTTGAGGTCACCTCCAGGACCACCCTTGGCGATCCCACCCAGGAGCATCCTTAGGACCTTGGGGACACCTCTGAGAGCATCCTTGGGGTCACCTCCAGGACCACCCTTAGGGACACCTCCAATGGCATCCTTGAGGACACCTCCAGGACCACCCTTAGGGACACCTCCAAGAGCATCCTTGGGGACACCACCAGGACCACCCTGCATCCTTAGGACCTTGGGGACACATCTGGGAGCAGCCTTGAGAGTCACCTCCAGGACCACCCTTGGGGATCACCTCTAGGAGCATCCTTGGGGACACTTCCAGGACCACCCTTGGCAATCCCACCCAGGAGCATCCTTAGGACCTTGGGGACACCTCCAGGACCACCCTTAGGGACACCTCCAAGAGCATCCTTGAGGACACCTCCAGGACCACCCTTGGCGATCCCACCCAGGAGCACCCATGGGACCTTGGGGACACCTCCAGGACCACCCTTGGCAATCCCTCCGAGGGCTCCTTGACGACCCCTCCTGCATCACCCCCCCCCCCCGGACCCTTCTTCGTTACCACCCCCTGCCCCCCCGTCCCCCCCCCGCACCCCTACCCCCCCCCCCACCTTGTCCCGCACTCACCGGGGCGGGGGCGGGTCCTCCGCTGGCCGCCCCCCCATGGGTGCCCCCTCGGGGCTCGGACTCGGGGGGGCTCTGCCCGGTGCCCGCGCGGTGCAGCAGCCTCGGGATGAGGCGCCGGTAGAGCCGGGCTCGGGCCGGGGGGGGGACGCAGAGGTCCCGGGACCCCCGGCGCTTGAGGGGTCGCGGCATCTCCGCCAGGACCCTCGCGAGCTCCCCCAGCTCGGGGTCCCTCCGGGCCTCGGCCGGGAGCACCGGTTGGAGCCGCGTGGGGCTGGGGGGTCGCGACGCCTCCTCCTCCTCCTCCCCCCCCCCCCCCCCCCTCCTCCTCCTCCTCCTCCTCCTCCTCTTCCTCCTCTTCCTCTTCTTCCTCCGAGGGCAGCGCCGGAGCCACCGGAGGCTCCGGGAAGGGCACCGGGAAGAGGGGATCCGAGGAGGAGGAATCGGGGGGAGCGTGGTGGGGGGAGCCTGGGGAGGAGAAAGAAGGGGGGGGGGCAGAGCTTGGCTCCCGGTCTGGGGACCCGCGTGGGGGTCCGAGACACCCCCCCACCCCCCCACCCCCCCCAAGGGCTCGGAGGGCTTGGGCTGCATCGGAATCAGCGCACGGAACCGTGGCCGGATCCCTCTGGAGACCCTTCAGCCCGTGGATCCACCCCCCAGATCCCTCCGGAGACCCTTCAGCCCGTGGGATCCACCCCCAGATCCCTCCGGAGACCCTTCAGCCCGTGGATCCACCCCCAGATCCCTCTGGAGACCCCTCCACCCCGGGGATCCACCCCCAGATCCCTCTGGAGACCCTTCCACCCCGGGGATCCATTCCCAGATCCCTCTTGGAGTCCCTTCCACCCCGTGGATCCACGGCCAGATCCCTCTGGAGACCCTTCCACCCCGTGGATCCACCCCCAGATCCCTCTGGAGACCCTTCCACCCCACGAGATCCACTCCCAGATCCCTCTGGAGACCCTTCCACCCCGGGGATCCACCCCCAGATCCCTCTGGAGTCCCTTCCACCCCGTGAATCCACCCCCAGATCCCTCTGGAGACCCTTCCACCCCGGGGATCCACCCCCAGATCCTTCTGGAGTCCCTTCCACCCCACGGATCCACCCCCAGATCCCTCCGGAGACCCTTCAGCCCGTGGATCCACCCCCAGATCCCTCTGGAGACCCTTCCACCCCGGGGATCCATTCCCAGATCCCTCTGGAGACCCTTCCTGTCCGTGGATCCATTCCCAGATCCCTCTGGAGACCCTTCCTGTCCGTGGATCCACCCCCAGATCCCTCTGGAGACCCCTCCACCCCACGGATCCACCCCCAGATCCCTCTGGAGACCCTTCCACCCCGGGGATCCATTCCCAGATCCCTCTGGAGACCCTTCCTGTCCGTGGATCCACCCCCAGATCCCTCCGGAGACCCTTCGATCCCATGGATCCATCCCCAGATCCCTCTGGAGACCCCTCCACCCCGGGGATCCATTCCCAGATCCCTCTGGAGACCCTTCTTGTCCGAGGATCCACCCCCAGATCCCTGTGGAGACCCTTTGATCCCACGGATCCACCCCCAGATCCCTCTGGAGACCCTTCCACCCCGTGGATCCACCCCCAGATCCTTCTGGAGACCCTTCCACCCTGGGGATCCATCCCCAGATCCCTCTGGAGACCCCTCCACCCCACGGATCCACCCCCAGATCCCTCTGGAGACCCTTCCACCCCGGGGATCCACCCCCAGATCCCTCTGGAGACCCCCCAACCAATGCCCCCCCCCAATCCCATGCCCTCCCCCCCCCCCCAAGGACCCCCCCAACCTGCCCCATAGCCCCCCCCCTCCATTACCCCCCCCCCCCGCCCTTCTCAACCCCCCCCAATCTGCCCCTTGGACCCCCCCCCCAACCCCATGGCCCCCCCCTTGCTTTCCCCCCCCCCCCCTCCCCCCCCCATCCATCACCCCCCCCCCCCCTCACCTTCCCCCTCGGGCATCGCTGGGTGACCCTGGGGCAGCTTTTGGGGGGCGCGGGGGCCGCTGGGGGGGGGGTGCCGAGTGCGGGGGGGTCCCGAGGTGCCCCCCCCCGGGACCGCCCCCCCCTCCCCTCTCCCAAAAGGCGTTTTGCAACTTGAAGATGACGGAGAGGGGGGAGGGGTTTGCGGGGAGGGGGGGGCAGCGAGGGCCGGGGGGGGGCACGGGGATGCGGGACACGGGCCAGGCGCGGGGGGGGGCGCCGGGGGGGGGGCGGCGCGGGGACCCCCCCTCCGGTCGTCGCTCGCTCGCCAGGGGGGACACCTTGTAGTTGCGGGGCAGCGTCGCGCTGTGCCCCCCCCCGGGCACCATCCTGGGCAGAGGGGGGGGGGGGGAAGAGGGGGGGCAGAGGGTGAGAAGGACAGCCCCCCCCCCCACACACACGGTTCACCCAGTGCCCCCCACCCATCACCTTCCCCCCCCCCACGGTCACCCAGTGCCCCCCACCCATCGCCTTCCCCCCCCCCAGGTCACCCAGTGCACCCCACCCATCGCCTTCCCCCCCCCCCCAGGTCACCCATTGCCCCCCCCCCAGGTCACTCATTACCCCCCCCCCCATCTCCCCCCAGGTCACCCATTGCTCCCACCTATTGCCCCCCCCCCAGATCACCCATTGCCCCCCCCTCTCAGGTCACCTGTCTCCTCCCAAGGTCACCCATTGACCCCCCCCACCATTGTCCCCCCCCAGGTCACCCATTGACCCCACCCATTGCCCCCCCCCCCCCTCAGGTCACCTGTCTCCTCCCAAGGTCACCCATTGCCCCCCCCCCCCCATTGTCCCCCCCAGGTCACCCATTGACCCCACCCATTGCCCCCCCCCCCCCTCAGGTCACCTGTCTCCTCCCAAGGTCACCCATTGCCCCCCCCCACCATTGTCCCCCCCCCAGGTCACCCATTGACCCCACCCATTGCCCCCCCCCCCCCCCCTCAGGTCACCTGTCTCCTCCCAAGGTCACCCATTGCCCCCCCCCCCCCCTCATTGTCCCCCCCAGGTCACCCATTGACCCCACCCATTGCCCCCCCACACACTGCCACCCCCAGGTCACCCATTGTCTGTCCCCCCCCCCAGGCCACCCACTGCCCCCCCCCCCCCCCCATTGCCCCCCCAGGTCACCCATCGTCCCCCCAGGTCACCCACCCTCCCCCCCCCCATGGCCCCCCCCCAGGTCACCCATTGCCCCCACCCATTGCCCCCACCCACTGCCCCCCCCCACATTGCCACCCCCAGGTCACCCATTGTCTGTCCCCCCCCCCCCAGGCCACCCACTGCCCCCCCCCCCATTGCCCCCCCCAGGTCACCCATTGACCCCACCCATTGCCCCCCCCCCCCCCCCAGGTCACCTGTCTCCTCCCAAGGTCACCCATTGCCCCCCCCCCCCCCATTGTCCCCCCCAGGTCACCCATTGACCCCACCCATTGCCCCCCCCCACATTGCCCCCCCCAGGTCACCCATTGTCTGTCCCCCCCCCCCCCAGGCCACCCACTGCCCCCCCCCCCCCCATTGCCCCCCCCAGGTCACCCATCGTCCCCCCAGGTCACCCACCCTCCCCCTCCATGGCCCCCCCCAGGTCACCCATTGCCCCCACCCATTGCCCCCCACCCCACATTGCCCCCCCCAAGTCACCCATCGTCCCCCAGGTCACCCACCCTCCCCCCCCATGGCCCCCCCCAGGTCACCCATTGCCCCCCACCCCACATTGCCCCCCCAAGTCACCCATCGTCCCCCCAGGTCACCCACCCTCCCTCCCATGGCCCCCCCCATCTCACCTGTGCCCCATCCAGGCTCGACTCCCGCCAGGGTGCCAGCGCTCGCCCCTCACCTGGTGGGGGGGGGCACCATGGGGTGAGGGGGTGCGCCCCCCCCCCCCTCCTGGGCACCCCAACACCCACCCAGCACCCCCAGGCCCCCCCCATCCCCTGGGTGCCCCCCCCCGACCCTGGGTGCCACCTCCCCCCCCATCCCTGGGTGCCCCCCCCGTGCCCCTCTCACGGTTAAAGCCCCCCCCGTGCCCCCGATCCCCGGGTGCCCCCCCCGTGCCCCCGATCCCCGGGGGTCCCCCCCGTGCCCCCCTCACGTTGAAGCCCCCCCCGTGCCCCCGATCCCCGGGTGCCCCCCCCGTGCCCCTCTCACGGTTGAAGCCCCCCCCCCCCGTGCCCCCTCTCCCCGGGTGCCCCCTCCGTGCCCCCCTCACGGTTGAAGCCCCCCCCGGCGTGCCCCCCTCGCGGTTGAAGCCCCCCCCAGTGCCCCCTCTCCCCAGGTGCCCCCCCGTGCCCCCCCTCACGTTCAAGCCCCCCCAGTTCCCCCCCGTGCCCCCTCTCCCCGGGTGCCCCCCCCGTGCCCCTCTCACGGTTGAAGCCCCCCCCGTGCCCCCCTCACGGTTGAAGCCCCCCCCCGTGCCCCCTCTCCCCCGGGTGCCCCCTCTCCCCGGGTGCCCCTCCCCGTGCCCCCCTCACGGTTGAAGCCCCCCCCGTGCCCCCTCTCCCCGGGTGCCCCCCCCCGTGCCCCCATCACGGTTGAAGCCCCCCCCGTGCCCCCCTCTCCCCGGGTGCCCCCCCCGTGCCCCCCCTCACGGTTGAAGCCCCCCCGTGCCCCCTCTCCCCGGGTCCCCCCCCCGTGCCCCCCTCACGGTTGAAGCCCCCCCCGTGCCCCCTCTCCCCAGGTGCCCCCCCCGTGCCCCCCTCACGGTTGAAGCCCCCCCGTGCCCCCTCTCCCCGGGTGCCCCCCCGTGCCCCTCTCACGGTTGAAGCCCCCCGTGCCCCCTCTCCCCGGGTGCCCCCCTCACGGTTGAAGCCCCCCCGTGCCCCCTCTCCCCGGGTGCCCCCCCCGTGCCCCCCTCACGGTTCAAGCCCCCCCGTGCCCCCTCTCCCCGGGTGCCCCCCCGTGCCCCCCTCACGGTTAAAGCCCCCCCCGTGCCCCCTCTCCCCGGGTGCCCCCCCCGTGCCCCTCTCACGGTTGAAGCCCCCCCCGTGCCCCCTCTCCCCGGGTGCCCCCCCCGTGCCCCCTCTCTCGGTTCAAGCCCCCCCCCGTGCCCCCTCTCCCGGGTGCCCCCCCCGTGCCCCTCTCACGGTTCAAGCCCCCCCGTGCCCCCTCTCCCCGGGTGCCCCCCCCGTGCCCCCCTCACGGCTGAAGCCCCCCCGTGCCCCCTCTCCCCGGGTGCCCCCCTCTCCCCGGGTCCCCCCCCCGTGCCCCCCTCACGGCTGAAGCCCCCCCGTGCCCCCCTCTCCCCGGGTGCCCCCTCTCCCCGGGTGCCCCCCCCGTGCCCCCCTCACGGTTGAAGCCCCCCCCGTGCCCCCTCTCCCCGGGTGCCCCCCCGTGCCCCCCTCACGGTTGAAGCCCCCCCGTGCCCCCTCTCCCCGGGTGCCCCCCGTGCCCCTCTCACGGTTGAAGCCCCCCCCGTGCCCCCTCTCCCCAGGTGCCCCCCCCGTGCCCCCCCTCACGGTTGAAGCCCCCCCCGGGCCGGTTCTTCTCGAGGGTCACGTCCAGGTCGGATTCGTTCCAACTCCTCTGGGGGCGGCGCCGGAGCACGAGGTCATCTGGGGGGGGACGGGGGACACGGGGGACAGGAGTGAGGGGACCCCCCCCACCCATGGACCCCCCAGAGCACCCCAAGAGTGGGGGGACGGATGGGGACACCTTGGGGTGGGGTCACGTTGGGATTGGGACACCTTGGGGGCACCTTGGGATTGGGGACACCTTGGGATTGGGGATTGGGGTCACCTTGGGGACACCTTGGGATTGGGGACACCTTGGGGACACCTTGGGATTGGGGACACTTTGGGATTGGGGACACTTTGGGGACACCTTGGGATTGGGGTCACCTTGGGATTGGGGACACCTTGGGATTGGGGATTGGGGTCACCTTGGGGACACCTTGGGATTGGGGGACACTTTGGGGGTCACATTGGGATTGGGGACACTTTGGGATTGGGGTCACTTTGGGGTCACATTGGGATGGGGTCAACTTGGGATTGGGGACACCTTGGGATTGGGGTCACCTTGGGATGGGGTCACATTGGGGACACCTTGGGATTGGGGTCACCTTGGGATTGGGGACACCTTGGGATGGGGACCCATTGGGATTGGGGTCACACTGGGATAGGGGTCACGTTGGGACTGGGACATCTTGGGGTCACCTTGGAATTGGGGACACCTTGGGATGGGGTCACTTTGGAATTGGGGACACCTTGGGATGGGGACACCTTGGGATGGGGACACCTTGGGATTGGGGACACCTTGGGGTCACCTTGGATGGGGTCACCTTGGAATTGGGGACACCTTGGGATTGGCACACCTTGGGATGGGGACACATTGGGATCACCTTGGGATTGGGACACTTTGGGATGGGGACACTTTGGGATGGGGTCACTTTAGCATTGGGACACCTTGGGATTGGGGACACCTTGGGATTGGGGTCACCTTGGGGACACCTTGGGATTGGGGACACCCTGGGGTCACATTGAGATGGGGTCACCTTGGGATTGGGGACACATTGGGGACACCTTGGGATTGGGGACAACCTTGGGATTGGGGTCATTTTGGGGACACTTTGGGATTGGGGACACCCTGGGGTCACATTGGGATGGGGTCACCTTGGGATGGGGACACATTGGGATCACCTTGGGATGGGGACACCTTGGGATGGGGACACCTTGGGATGGGGACACCTTGGGATGGGGACCCATTGGGATTGGGGTCACACTGGGATAGGGTCACGTTGGGATTGGGACATCTTGGGGGTCACCTTGGGATTGGGGACACCTTGGGATGGGGTCACTTTGGAATTGGGGACACCTTGGGATGGGGACACCTTGGGATTGGGGACACCTTGGGGTCACCTTGGGATGGGGTCACCTTGGAATTGGGGACACCTTGGGATTGGGGACACCTTGGGATGGGGACACATTGGGATCACCTTGGGATTGGGGACACCTTGGGATTGGCACACCTTGGGATGGGGTCACATTGGGATCACCTTGGGATTGGGACACTTTGGGATGGGGACACTTTGGGATGGGGTCACTTTAGCATTGGGACACCTTGGGATTGGGGACACCTTGGGATTGGGGTCACCTTGGGGACACCTTGGGATTGGGGACACCCTGGGGTCACATTGGGATGGGGTCACCTTGGGATGGGGACACATTGGGATCACCTTGGGATGGGGACACCTTGGGATGGGGACCCATTGGGATTGGGGGTCACACTGGGATAGGGTCACGTTGGGATTGGGACATCTTGGGGTCACCTTGGGATTGGGGACACCTTGGGATGGGGTCACTTTGGAATTGGGGACACCTTGGGATGGGGACACCTTGGGATTGGGGACACCTTGGGATGGGGACACCTTGGGATGGGGACACCTTGGGATTGGGACACCTTGGGATTGGGGGCACCTTGGGATTGGGACACCTTGGGATGGGGTCACATTGGGATCACCTTGGGATGGGGACACCTTGGGATTGGGGACACCTTGGGATGGGGACACCTTGGGATTGGGACACCTTGGGATGGGGTCACATTGGGATAGGGTCACATTGGGTTTGGGACACCTTGGGGTCACCTTGGGATGGGGTCACCTTGGAATTGGGGACACCTTGGGATTGGGGGCACCTTGGGATTGGGACACCTTGGGATGGGGTCACATTGGGATCACCTTGGGATTGGGGACACCTTGGGGACACCTTGGGATGGAGACACCTCGGAGTCACTTTGGGATTGGGGACACCTTGGGGACACCTTGGGGTCACCTTGGGATTGGGGACACCTTGGGACTGGGGTCACCTTGGGAAGGGGTCACCTTGGGATGGGTCACTTTGGGATGGGGTCACTTTGGGATGGGAACACCCCCATTTGGTGCCCCTCAAGTTGCTGCCCCCCAGGATGCTGCCCCCCCCTCCCAAATTGGTGCCCCCCCTCCCCAATCTGGTGCCCCCCAGGATGCTGCCCCCTCAAATTGGTGCCCCCCCCCTCCCCAATTTGGTGCCCCCCAGGTCAGTGCCCCCCCAGAATGCTGCCCCCCCAAATTGTTGCCCCCCCCCCCCAATTTGGTGCCCCCCAGGTCAGTGCCCCCCCAGAATGCTGCCCCCTCAAATTGGTGCCCCCCCCCCTCCCCAATTTGGTGCCCCCCCAGGTCAGTGCCCCCCCAGGATGCTGCCCCCCCAAATTGGTGCCGCCCCCCCTCCCCAATTTGGTGCCCCCCCAGGTCAGTGCCCCCCCAGAATGCTGCCCCCTCAAATTGGTGCCCCTCCCCCTCAATTTGGTGCCCCCCCAGGTCAGTGCCCCCCCAGAATGCTGCCCCCTCAAATTGGTGCCCCCCCCCCTCCCCAATTTGGTGCCCCCCCCAGGTCAGTGCCCCCCCCAGAATGCTGCCCCCTCAAATTGGTGCCCCCCCCCCTCCCCAATTTGGTGCCCCCCCAGGTCAGTGCCCCCCCAGAATGCTGCCCCCTCAAATTGGTGCCCCCCCCCTCCCCAATTTGGTGCCACCCCCCAGTCAGTGCCCCCCCAGGATGCTGCCCCCCCCCCCAATTTGGTGCCCCCCCCTCCCCCCCCCCCGGGGGGGCCTCACCCTGGGGCCCAGGTGGCACCGACGCTTGGGTTGGAGCCCCTGCACCTCCTCCCCCCCCCCAGGGGGTCCCCCCGAACCCCCAAAACTTCGTAGGCGCGGGGGGGGGGCGGCGGCGAGGGGGGGGGCACCGGCAGCACCTTGGGGCGCGGCGATGGGGGCTCGCTCAGCCCCTCCCCCCGGGCCCCCCCCCTCCACCCCCCCCCAGGAAAAGGGGGGGGCGGGGGGAGTTGGGGCGCCCCAGGGGTTCCCCCCAAAATCTCGGGGGGGGTCAAAACTCCGGCGAACGAGGGGCGAGAGGGTCCGGCTGGGGCTGGGGGGGCTCCTGGGTGGGGGGGGGGGGGGGGGGGAAGGTCAAGGGGAGGGGGGGGGACACCCCCTCCAGCACCCCAAAATCCAACCCAGGCACCCAGGGGTGCTGCAAACCACCCCCCCAGCACCCCAAAAATGACCCAAGGGTGCTCTTCCCCCCCCCCCTTCCTGCCCAGCACCCCCAAATCCAACTGGATGACCAAGAAGTGCTGCCAACCCCCCCCCCCCCCCCCACCCCCTCCAGTACCCCCAAATTCCCACCCACGGGTATTTCCCAACCTTCCCCAGCACCCCAAAGCCCACCCAAGGGTGGTCCCCAACACCCCAGCACCCCAAAACTGATTCAGGGAGGCTCCTCAACCCCCCCCAACACCCCAAAACTTTCCCAGCACCCCAAATCCCACCCAAAGGAGCTCCCCAACCCCCCCCAGCACCCCAAATTTTACCCCAGGCACCCAAGGGTGCTCCCCAACCCCCCAGCACCCCAAAACTGATTCAGGGAGGCTGCTCAACTCCCCAACACCCCAAATCTGGACCAGGTGCCCAAGAACCCAAAGATGCTCCTTCCCAGCACCCCAAATCCCACCCAAGGGAGCTCCCCAACCCCCCCCAGCACCCCAAATTTTACCCCAGGCACCCAAGGGTGCTCCCCAGCACCCCAAAACTGATTCAGGGAGGCTCCCCAACCCCTCCAGCACCCCAAATCCCACCCAAGGGGCTCTCCCCCAGCACCTTGAACCTGACCAGGTATCCCCAAGCACCCAAGGATGCTCCTTCCCAGCACCCCAAAGCCCACCCAAGGGGGTTCCCCAACCACACCCCAGCACCCCAAGTTTTACCCCAGGCACACAACCACCCCCCCAGCACCCCAAAACTGACCCAAGGGTGCTCCCCAGCCCCCAGCACCCCAAATCCCACCCAAGGGGCTCCCCCCTGCACCCCAAAGCTGGTCCAGATGCTCAAGAACCCAAAGATGCTCCTTCCCAGCACCCCAAACCCCACCCAAGGGAGCTCCCCAACCCCCCCCCAGCACCCCAAAGTTTACCCCAGGCACCCAAGGGTGCTCCCCAACCCCCCCAGCACCCCAAAACCGATTCAGGGAGGCTCCCCAAACCCCCCAGCACCCCAAATCCCACCCAGGGGGCTTCCCCTAGCAACCTAAAGCTGGTCCAGGTCCCCAAGAACACAAGGATGCTCCTTCCCAGCACCCCAAACCCCACCCAAGGGAGCTCCCCAACCCCCCCCCAGCACCCCAAATTTTACCCCAGGCACCCAAGGGTGCTCCCCACCACCCCAGCACCCCAAAACTGGTTCAGGAAGGCTCCTCAACTCCCCTCCCCAGCACCCCAAATCTGGACCAGGTGCCCAAGAACCCAAGGATGCTCCTTCCCAGCACCCCAAATCCCACCCAAGGGAGCTCCCCAACCCCCCCCAGCACCCCAAATTTTACCCCAGGCACCCAAGGGTGCTCCCCAGCACCCCAAAACTGATTCAGGGAGGCTCCCCAATGCCCTCAGCACCCCAAATCCCACCCAAGGGGCTCCCCCCCAGCACCCTGAACCTGGACCAGGTATCCCCAAGCACCTAAGGATGCTCCTTCCCAGCACCCCAAAGCCCACCCAAGGGGGTTCCCCAACCACCCCCCCAGCACCCCAAAACTGACCCAAGGGTTCTCCCCAGCCCCCAGCACCCCAAATCCCACCCAGGGGGCTTCCCCCTAGCAACCTAAAGCTGGTCCAGGTCCCCAAGAACCCAAGGATGCTCCTTCCCAGCACCCCAAATCCCACCCAAAGGAGCTCCCCAACCCCCCCCCAGCACCCCAAATTTTACCCCAGGCACCCAAGGGTGCTCCCCACCACCTCAGCACCCCAAAACTGGTTCAGGAAGGCTCCTCAACTCCCCTCCCCAGCACCCCAAATCTGGACCAGGTCCCCAAGAACCCAAGGATGCTCCTTCCCAGCACCCCAAAGCCCACCCAAAGGAGCTCCCCAAACACCCCCCAGCACCCTAAATTTTACCCCTGGCACCTAAGGGTGCTCCCCACCACCCCAGCACCCCAAAACTGATTCAGGGAGGCTCCCCAACCCCCCCCAGCACCCCAAATCCCACCCAAGGGGCTTCCCCCTAGCACCCTAAAGCTGGTCCAGGTGCCCAAGAACCCAAGGATGCTCCTTCCCAGCACCCCAAATTCCACCCAAGGGGGTTCCCCAACCCCCCCCCAGCACCCCAAATTTTACCCCTGGCACCCAAGGGTGCTCCCTAACCCCCCAGCACCCCAAAACTGATTCAGGGAGGCTCCCCGACCCCCCAGCACCCCAAATCCCACCCAGGGGGCTCCCCCCCTGCACCCCAAAGCTGGTCCAGATGCTCAAGAACCCAAAGATGCTCCTTCCCAGCACCCCAAATCCCACCCAAGGGAACTCCCCAACCACCCCCCAGCACCCCAAATTTTACCCCCAGGCACCCAAGGGTGCTCCCCAACCCCCCCAGCACCCCAAAACCGATTCAGGGAGGCTCCCCAAACCCCCCAGCACCCCAAATCCCACCCAGGGGGCTTCCCCCTAGCAACCTAAAGCTGGTCCAGGTCCCCAAGAACCCAAGGATGCTCCTTCCCAGCACCCCAAAGCCCACCCAAGGGAGCTCCCCAACCCCCCCCCAGCACCCCAAATTTTACCCCAGGCACCCAAGGGTGCTCCCCAACCCCCCAGCACCCCAAAACTGATTCAGGGAGGCTCCCCAACCCCTCCAGCACCCCAAATCCCACCCAAGGGGCTCCCCCCCTGCACCCCAAAGCTGGTCCAGATGCTCAAGAACCCAAGGATGCTCCTTCGCAGCACCCCAAAGCCCACCCAAGGGGGTTCCCCAACCCCCCCCCAGCACCCCAAGCTTTACCCCAGGCACCCAAGGGTGCTCCCCAACCCCCCCAGCACCCCAAAACCGATTCAGGGAGGCTCCCCAAACCCCCCAGCACCCCAAATCCCACCCAGGGGGCTTCCCCCTAGCAACCTAAAGCTGATCCAGGTCCCCAAGAACCCAAAGATGCTCCTTCCCAGCACCCCAAATCCCACCCAAGGGGGTTCCCCAACCACCCCCCAGCACCCCAAATTTTACCCCCAGGCACCCAAGGGTGCTCCCCAACCCCCCCAGCACCCCAAAACTGGTTCAGGAAGGCTCCTCAACCCCCCAAATCTGGACCAGGTGTCCCCAAGAACCTGAGGATGCTCCTTCCCAGCACCCCAAATCCCACCCAAGGGAGCTCCCCAACCCCCCCCCAGCACCCCAAGCTTTACCCCAGGCACCCAAGGGTGCTCCCCACCCCCCAGCACCCCAAAACTGGTTCAGGAAGGCTCCTCAACTCCCCTCCCCAGCACCCCAAATCTGGACCAGGTGCCCAAGAACCCAAAGATGCTCCTTCCCAACACCCCAAATCCCACCCAAGGGAGCTCCCCAACCCCCCCCCAGCACCCCAAATTTTACCCCAGGCACCCAAGGGTGCTCCCCAACCCCCCAGCACCCCAAAACTGATTCAGGGAGGCTCCCCAACCCCTCCAGCACCCCAAATCCCACCCAAGGGGCTCCCCCCCTGCACCCCAAAGCTGGTCCAGATGCTCAAGAACCCAAGGATGCTCCTTCGCAGCACCCCAAATCCCACCCAAGGGTGCTCCCCAACCCCCCAGCACCCCAAAACTGATTCAGGGTGGCTCCCCAACCCCTCCAGCACCCCAAATCCCACCCAAGGGGCTCCCCCCCAGCACCCTGAACCTGGACCAGGTATCCCCAAGCACCCAAGGATGCTCCTTCCCAGCACCCCAAAGCCCACCCAAGGGGGTTCCCCAACCACACCCCAGCACCCCAAGTTTTACCCCAGGCACACAACCACCCCCCCAGCACCCCAAAACTGACCCAAGGGTGCTCCCCAGCACCCCAAATCCCACCCAAGGGGCTCCCCCCCTGCACCCCAAAAGCTGGTCCAGATGCTCAAGAACCCAAGGATGCTCCTTCCCAGCACCCCAAACCCCACCCAAGGGAGCTCCCCAACCCCCTCCAGCACCCCAAATTTTACCCCAGGCACCCAAGGGTGCTCCCCAACCCCCCAGCACCCCAAAACTGGTTCAGGAAGGCTCCTCAACCCCCCCAAATCTGGACCAGGTGCCCAAGAACCCAAAGATGCTCCTTCCCAGCACCCCAAATCCCACCCAAGGGAGCTCCCCAACCACCCCCCAGCACCCCAAGCTTTACCCCAGGCACCCAAGGGTGCTCCCCATCCCCCCAGCACCCCAAAACCCACCCTGGGGGGGCCGGGGCCGTCGGTCCAGAGGGTCTGGAGCTGCCGGGAGAGCTCGTCCACCTTGGCCACGGCCGTGTCCAGCTCCACCTGCTTCAGGTCCAGGTGCTGCGAGGCCAGGGCTGGGTGGGGGGGGGGGCACAGGGTGGGGGGGTCAAGGGGTGCCCCAAAGTTGGGTGTCACCCCCCCCCCCATCCCCCCCCACCCCCCAACTCACACTGGAAGGTCAGGTCCAGCAGGTCCTGGGTGCTGGGGAGGCGCTCGCGGGTCATCCTGGGGGGGGATGGGTGAACTGGGGGGTGATGGGTGAACTGGGGGGGGTGATGGGTGAACTGGGGGGGGTGATGGGGGGGAGATGGGTGATGGGTGAATTGGGGGGTTGATGGGTGAACTGGGGGTGATGGGTGAACTGGGGGGGGTGATGGGGGGGAGATGGGTGATGGGTGATGGGTGAACTGGGGGGGTTGATGGGTGAACTGGGGGGTTGATGGGTGAACTGGAGGGGGGTGATGGGTGAACTGGGGGGTTGATGGGTGAACTGGAGGGGGGTGATGGGGGGGGAGATGGGTGATGGGTGAATTGGGGGGTTGATGGGTGAACTGGGGGTGATGGGTGAACTGGGGGGGTGATGGGGGAGATGGGTGATGGGTGAACTGGGAGTGATGGGTGAACTGGGGGGGTGATGGGGGGAGATGGGTGATGGGTGAACTGGGGGTGATGGGTGAACTGGGAGTGATGGGTGAACTGGGGGGGGGTGATGGGGGGGAGATGGGTGATGGGTGAACTGGGAGTGATGGGTGAACTGGGGGGGTGATGGGGGGAGATGGGTGATGGGTGAACTGGGGGTGATGGGTGAACTGGGGGGGGTGATGGGGGGAGATGGGTGATGGGTGAACTGGGGGGGTTGATGGGTGAACTGGGAGTGATGGGTGAACTGGGGGGGGGTGATGGGGGGGAGATGGGTGATGGGTGAACTGGGAGTGATGGGTGAACTGGGGGGGGTGATGGGGGGAGATGGGTGATGGGTGAACTGGGGGGGTTGATGGGTGAACTGGGAGTGATGGGTGAACTGGGGGGGGGTGATGGGGGGGAGATGGGTGATGGGTGAACTGGGAGTGATGGGTGAACTGGGGGGGGTGATGGGGGGGAGATGGGTGATGGGTGATGGGTGAACTGGGGGGGTTGATGGGTGAACTGGGGGTGATGGGTGAACTGGGGGGGGTGATGGGGGGAGATGGGTGATGGGTGATGGGTGAACTGGGGGGGTTGATGGGTGAACTGGGGGTGATGGGTGAACTGGGGGGGGGGGTGATGGGGGAGCGATGGGTGATGTGGGGTGATGGGTGAACTGGGGGGGGTGATGGGGAGGAGATGGGTGATGGGTGATGGGTGAACTGGGGGGACTGATGGGTGATGAGGGGGTGATGGGTGAACTGGGGGGGGCGATGGGTGAACTGGGGGGGTGATGGGGGGCAATGGGTGATGTGGGCTGATGGGTGAACTGGGGGAGGGCAATGGGTGAACTGGGGGGGTGATGGGGGGCGATGGGTGATGTGGGCTGATGGGTGAACTGGGGGAGGGCAATGGGTGAACTGGGGGGGACTGATGGGTGATGGGTGAATTGGGGGGGGGATGGGTGATGAGGGGGTGATGGGTGAACTGGGGGGGGTGATGGGGGGGTGATGGGGGGGAGAATGGGTGAACTGGGGGTGATGGGTGAACTGGGCGGTGTAACGGGG
>JAUMJJ010001029.1:0-15165 GCA_033556795.1 Tapera naevia | reverse complement strand
CCCCGGTGCCCCCCCCCTTTGCCCCCCCCTCCTTCCCTTTCTGCCCCCCCTCCCCCTTTGCCCCTCCCCCCGGTGCCCCCCCCTTTGCCCCCCCCACCTTCACTTTCTGCCCCCCTTTGCCCCCCTCTCCCCCTTTGCCCCCCCCTTTGCCCCCCCCTTTCCCCCCACCTTCCCTTTCTGCCCCCCCCTCCCCCCTTTGCCCCCCCTTTGCCCCCCCCACCTTCACTTTCTGCCCCCCCTCTCCCCTTTGCCCCTCCCCCTTTGCCCCCCCTTCCCCCCCTTCACTTTCTGCCCCCCCCTTTGCCCCCCTTTCCCCCCCCACCTTCACTTTCTGCCCCCCCCTTTGCCCCCCCTCTCCCCCTTTGCCCCCCCCTTTGCCCCCCCTTTCCCCCCCACCTTCACTTTCTGCCCCCCCCTTTGCCCCCCTCTCCCCCTTTGCCCCCCCCTTTGCCCCCCTTTCCCCCCCACCTTCACTTTCTGCCCCCCCCGGTGCCCCCCCTTTCCCCTTTGCCCCCCCCTTTGCCCCCCTTTCCCCCCCACCTTCCTTTCTGCCCCCCCCGGTGCCCCCCTCTCCCCCTTTGCCCCCCCCCCTTTGCCCCCCTTTCCCCCCCACCTTCCCTTTCTGCCCCCCCTTTGCCCCCCCTTTGCCCCCCTTTCCCCCCCACCTTCCCTTTCTGCCCCCCCTTTGCCCCCCCTTTGCCCCCCTTTCCCCCCCACCTTCACTTTCTGCCCCCCCCTTTGCCCCCCCCTTTGCCCCCCTTTCCCCCCCACCTTCCCTTTCTGCCCCCCCCTCCCCCCTTTGCCCCCCTTTCCCCCCCCACCTTCCCTTTCTGCCCCCCCCTTTGCCCCCCCCTTTGCCCCCCTTTCCCCCCCCCCACCTTCACTTTCTGCCCCCCCTCCCCCCTTTGCCCCCCCTTTCCCCCCCACCTTCACTTTCTGCCCCCCCCTCCCCCCTTTGCCCCCCCTTTCCCCCCCACCTTCCCTTTCTGCCCCCCCCTTTGCTCCCCCCTTTGCCCCCCTTTCCCCCCCACCTTCACTTTCTGCCCCCCCTCCCCCTTTGCCCCCCCTTTGCCCCCCCCACCTTCACTTTCTGCCCCCCCTCCCCCATTTGCCCCCCCTTTTCCCCCCCCACCTTCCCTTTCTGCCCCCCCCTTTGCCCCCCCCTTTGCCCCCCTTTCCCCCCCACCTTCACTTTCTGCCCCCCCCTTTGCCCCCCCCTTTGCCCCCCTTTCCCCCCCACCTTCACTTTCTGCCCCCCCCTTTGCCCCCCCTTTGCCCCCCTTTCCCCCCCACCTTCACTTTCTGCCCCCCCCTTTGCCCCCCCCTTTGCCCCCCTTTCCCCCCCACCTTCACTTTCTGCCCCCCCCTTTGCCCCCCCCTTTGCCCCCTTTCCCCCCACTTTCCCTTTCTGCCCCCCCCCCCTTTGCCCCCCTTTCCCCCCCACCTTCACTTTCTGCCCCCCCCCTTTGCCCCCCCCCCTTTGCCCCCCTTTCCCCCCACTTTCCCTTTCTGCCCCCCCCCCCTTTGCCCCCCTTTCCCCCCCACCTTCACTTTCTGCCCCCCCCTCCCCCCTTTGCCCCCCCTTTGCCCCCCCCACCTTCACTTTCTGCCCCCCCTCCCCCATTTGCCCCCCCTTTTCCCCCCCACCTTCCCTTTCTGCCCCCCCCTTTGCCCCCCCTTTGCCCCCCTTTCCCCCCCACCTTCACTTTCTGCCCCCCCCTTTGCCCCCCCTTTGCCCCCCTTTCCCCCCCACCTTCCCTTTCTGCCCCCCCTTTGCCCCCCCCCCCTTTGCCCCCCCTTTCCCCCCCCACCTTCCCTTTCTGCCCCCCCTTTGCCCCCCTTTTCCCCCCCCACCTTCCCTTTCTGCCCCCCCCTTTGCCCCCCCCTTTGCCCCCCTTTCCCCCCCACCTTCACTTTCTGCCCCCCCCTTTGCCCCCCCCTTTGCCCCCCTTTCCCCCCACCTTCACTTTCTGCCCCCCCCTTTGCCCCCCCCTTTGCCCCCCTTTCCCCCCCACCTTCCCTTTCTGCCCCCCCTTTGCCCCCCCCTTTGCCCCCCTTTCCCCCCCACCTTCACTTTCTGCCCCCCCCTTTGCCCCCCCCTTTGCCCCCCTTTCCCCCCCACCTTCCCTTTCTGCCCCCCCTTTGCCCCCCCTTTGCCCCCCTTTCCCCCCCACCTTCACTTTCTGCCCCCCCCTTTGCCCCCCCCTTTGCCCCCCTTTCCCCCCCACCTTCCCTTTCTGCCCCCCCTTTGCCCCCCCCTTTGCCCCCCTTTCCCCCCCACCTTCACTTTCTGCCCCCCCTTTGCCCCCCCCTTTGCCCCCCCCTTTGCCCCCCTTTCCCCCCCCACCTTCACTTTCTGCCCCCCCCCCGGTGCCCCCCCTCTCCCCCTTTGTCTCCCCCCCTTTGCCCCCCCCTTTGCCCCCCCTCTCCCCCTTTGCCCCCCCCTTTGCCCCCCTTTCCCCCCCACCTTCACTTTCTGCCCCCCCTCCTCGTCGCTCTTTTTCCTCCTCTTGGTTTTCTTCTCCTTCCTCTCTCGGTGTTTTCTTCGTCTCTTCCTGGCGCCGCCGTCGCCCTCCTCCCGCGGGAACCCCTCGCGCTCCGACTCCCCCTCATCCTCGCTCACCTGAGACCCCCCCAGCACCCCACACCTGTCAGACACCCTGAGACCCCCACCCAGCACCCATCAGACACCCCTGGACCCCCCCCCCAGCACCCAGCACCCATCAGACACCCCTGGACCCCCCCAGCACCCCCAAACCTGTCAGAAACCCCAAGACCCCCACCCAGCACCCAGCACCCCCACACCCGTCAGACACCCCAAGACCCCCCCCCCAGCACCCAGCACACCCACACCCACATCAGACACCCCTGGACCCCCCCCCAGCACCCCCACACCCGTCAGACACCCTGAGACCCCCCCCAGCACCCCCACACCCATCAGACACCCCTGGACCCCCACCCAGCACCCAGCACCCCCACACCCGTCAGACACCCTGAGACCCCCACCCAGCACCCAGCACCCCCACACCCACATAAGACACCCCTGGACCCCCCCCAGCACCCAGCACACCCACACACCCATCAGAAACCCAAGACCCCCCCCAGCACCCCACACCCATCAGTCACCCCTGGACCCCCCCCAGCACCCAGAACCCCCACATCAGACACCCCTGGACCCCCCCCCCAGCACCCCACACCCATCAGACACCCCTGGACCCCCACCCAGCACCCAGCACCCCCACACCCACATCAGACACCCCAAGACCCAACCCAGCACCCCCACACCTGTCAGACACCCTGGACCCCCCCCCCCCCAGCACCCCCAAACCCGTCAGACACCCCGAGACCCCCACCCAGCACCCAGCACCCATCAGACACCCCTGGACCCCCCCCAGCACCCCCACACACCCATCAGACACCCCGAGACCCCCCCCCAGGACCCCCACACCCGTCAGACACCCCTGGACCCCCCCCCAGCACCCAGCACCCATCAGACACCCCGAGACCCCCACCCAGCACCCCCACACCCGTCAGACACCCCTGGACCCCCCCAGCACCCTCACACCCCACCAGACACCCCGAGACCCCCCAGCACCCCCACACCCATCAGACACCCCTGGACCCCCCCCCAGGACCCCCACACCCGTCAGACACCCCTGGACCCCCCCCCAGCACCCAGCACCCATCAGACACCCTGAGACCCCCCCCCAGGACCCCCACACCCGTCACACACCCCTGGACCCCCCCCAGCACCCAGCACCCCCACACAACCATCAGACACCCCTGGACCCCCCCCCAGCACCCCCACACCTGTCAGACACCCTGAGACCCCCACCCAGCACCCCCACACACCCATCAGACACCCCTGGACCCCCCCCCAGCACCCAGCACCCATCAGACACCCCTGGACCCCCCCCAGCACCCTCACACCCCACCAGACGCCCCGAGACCCCCCCAGCACCCCCACACCTATCAGACACCCCTGGACCCCCCCCCAGGACCCCACACCCGTCAGACACCCCTGGACCCCCCCCCAGCACCCAGCACCCATCAGACACCCCGAGACCCCCCCCAGCACCCCCACACCCGTCAGACACCCTGGACCCCCACCCAGCACCCCCACACCCATCAGACACCCCTGGACCCCCACCCAGCACCCAGCACCCCCACACACCCATCAGACACCCCGAGACCCCCCCCCAGGACCCCCACACCCGTCAGACACCCCTGGACCCCCCCCCAGCACCCAGCACCCATCAGACACCCCTGGACCCCCCCCAGCACCCTCACACCCCACCAGACACCCCGAGACCCCCCCAGCACCCCCACACCTATCAGACACCTCTGGACCCCCCCAAGCACCCCCACACCCATCAGACACCCCTGGACCCCCCCCCAGCACCCAGCACCCATCAGACACCCTGAGACCCCCCCCCAGGACCCCCACACCCGTCACACACCCCTGGACCCCCCCAGCACCCAGCACCCATCAGACACCCCTGGACCCCCCCCAGCACCCAGCACCCCCACCAGACACCCTGAGACCCCCCCCAGCACCCCCACACCCATCAGACACCCCTGGACCCCCCCCAGCACCCCCACACCCGTCAGACACCCCGAGACCCCACCCAGCACCCCCAAACCCATCAGACACCCCTGGACCCCCCCCAGCACCCAGCACCCAGCACCCCCACATCAAACACCCCTGGACCCCCCCAGCACCCCACACACCCATCAGACACCCCGAGACCCCCACCTAGTACTCCCAGACCCCCACCCACCACCCCAGGACCCCATCACCCTCTCACAGACCCCCACCCAGCACCCCAGTCCCCCATCCACCCACCGCCCCAGGACCCCCACCCAGCACCCCCAGACCCCCACCCACCGCCCCAAGACCCCACCCAGCACCCCAGGACCCCATCACCCACCCCCAGCCCCCCACCCAGCACCCCGAGCCCCCCACCCACCGCCCAGGACCCCATCACCCACCCCCAGCCCCCCACTCACCACCCAAGACCCCATCACCCACCCCCAGCCCCCCACCCAGCACCCCCAGCCTCCCACCCAGCACCCCAGGACCCCATCACCCACCCCAGGACCCCCACTCACCATTCCCAGCCCCCCACCCAGCACCCCAGGACCCCATCACCCAATCCCACCCCCCCACCCACCGCCCCAGCCCCCCCACCCAGCACCCCAGGACCCCATCACCCACCCCAGCCCCCCACCAGCACCCCAGGACCCCATCACCCACCCCAGGACCCCCACTCACCATTCCCAGCCCCCCACCCAGCACTCCAGGACCCCATCACCCAATCCCAGCCCCCACCCACCGCCCCAGCCCCCCCACCCAGCACCCCAGGACCCCATCACCCACCCCAGCCCCCCACCCAGCACCCCAGGACCCCATCACCCACTGCCCCAGGACCCCCACCCAGCACCCCAGGACCCCATCACCCACCCCCAGCCCCCCACCCAGCACCCCGAGCCCCCTACCCACCGCCCAGGACCCCATCACCCACCCCCAGCCCCCCACCCACCGCCCCAGGACCCCATCACCCACCCCAGGACCCCCACCCAGCACCCCAGGACCCCATCACCTACTCCCAGCCCCCCACCCAGCACCCCAGGACCCCATCACCCAATCCCAGCCCCCCACCCACCGCCCCAGCCCCCCACCCAGCACTCTCAGGCCCCCACCCACCGCCCCAGGACCCCATCACCCACCCCAGGACCCCCACCCACCGCCCCAGGACCCCATCACCTACTCCCAGTCCCCCACCCAGCACCCCCAGCCTCCCACCCAGCACCCCAGGACCCCATCACCCACCCCAGGACCCCCACTCACCATTCCCAGCCCCCCACCCAGCACTCCAGGACCCCATCACCCAATCCCAGCCCCCCACCCACCGCCCCAGCCCCCCCACCCAGCACCCCAGGACCCCATCACCCACCCCCAGCCCCCCACCCAGCACCCCAGGACCCCATCACCCAATCCCAGTCCCCCACCCAGCACCCCCAGCCTCCCACCCAGCACCCCAGGACCCCATCACCCACCCCAGGACCCCCACTCACCACCCCCAGCCCCCCACCAACCACCCCAGGACCCCATCACCCACCCCCAGCCCCCCACCCAGCACCCCGAGCCCCCCACCCACCACCCCAGGACCCCATCACCCACCCCAGGACCCTCACCCACCGCCCCAGGACCCCATCACCCACCCCAGGACCCCCACTCACCATTCCCAGCCCCCCACCCAGCACCCCAGGACCCCATCACCCACCCCCAGCCCCCCACCCAGCACCCTGAGCCCCCCACCCACCGCCCCAGGACCCCATCACCCACCCCCAGCCCCCCACTCACCACCCCAAGACCCCATCACCCACTCCCAGCCCCCCACCCAGCACCCCCAGCCCCCCACCCAGCACCCCAGGACCCCATCACCCACCCCCAGCCCCCCACCCAGCACCCTGAGCCCCCCACCCACCGCCCCAGGACCCCATCACCCACCCCCAGCCCCCCACTCACCACCCCAAGACCCCATCACCCACCCCCAGCCCCCCACTCACCACCCCCAGCCCCCCACCCAGCACCCCAGGACCCCATCACCCACCCCAGGACCCCCACTCACCATTCCCAGCCCCCCACCCAGCACCCCAGGACCCCATCACCCACCGTCCCAGGACCCCCACCCAGCACCCCAGGACCCCATCACACACCCCCAGCCCCCCACCCAGCACCCCAGGACCCCATCACCCACCCCAGGACCCGCACCCAGCACCCCAGGACCCCATCACCCACTGCCCCAGGACCCCCACCCAGCACCCCAGGACCCCATCACCCACTCCCAGCCCCCCACCCAGCACCCCCAGCCTCCCACCCAGCACCCCAGGACCCCATCACCCAATCCCAGCCCCCCACCCACCGCCCCAGGACCCCATCACCCACCCCAGGACCCCCACCCAGCACCCCAGGACCCCTTCACCTACACCCAGCCCCTCACCCAGCACCCCAGGACCCCATCACCCAATCCCAGCCCCCCACCCACCGCCCCAGCCCCCCACCCAGCACCCTCAGGCCCCCACCCACCGCCCCAGGACCCCATCACCCACTCCCAGCCCCCCACCCAGCACCCCCAGCCCCCCCCCAGGGTCCTCACCAGTTTTTTCCGTTTCCGGGGTTTTCCGGGTTTATTTTCCTTCTGTTTCCGGGGTCCCCTTTTCTTCTTCTTCACCCCCAGGGCCCCCTCGAGACCCCCCAGGAGTTGGGAGTCGTCGTCTGCGGGGACAGCGCGGCCTCAGCACCCCGGGAGGGTGGGGGGTGGCTGAGGGGGTGGGTGATGGGGGTCCTGGGGCAGTGGGTGGGGGTCCTGGGGCAGTGGGTGGGGGTCCTGGGGCAGCGGGTGGGGGCCTTGGGACAGTGGGTGGGGGTCTTGGGGCAGTGGGTGGGGGTCCTGGGGCAGCGGGTGGGGGTCTTGGGGCAGTGGGTGGGGGTCCTGGGGCAGCGGGTGGGGGTCTTGGGGCAGTGGGTGGGGGGCTCAGGGTGGAGGACGGGGTCCCTGGGCAACTGGGGGGGGGTCCTGGTATGGTGGGTGGGGGTCCTGGGGCAGTGGGTGGGGGTCTTGAGGCGGTGGGTGGGGGTCCTGAGGTGGTGGGTGGGGGTCTTGGGACAGTGGGTGGGGGTCCTGAGGCGGTGGGTGGGGGTCCTGGGACAGTGGGTGGGGGTCTTGGGGCAGTGGGTGGGGGCCTTGGGGCAGTGGGTGGGGGTCCTGGGACAGCGAGTGGGGGCCTTGGGGCGGTGGGTGGGGGTCCAGGGGCAGTGGGTGGGGGTCTTGGGGCGGTGGGTGGGGGCCTTGGGACAGCGGGTGGGGGTCCTGAGGCGGTGGGTGGGGGTCTAGGAGTGGTGGGTGGGGGTCTCAGGGTGGGGGATGGGGTCCCTGGGCAACTGGGGGGGGTCCTGATATGGTGGGTGGGGGTCCTGGGACAGCGGGTGAGGGCCTTGGGACAGTGGGTGGGGGTCCTGGGGCAGTGGGTGGGGGCCTTGGGACAGTGGGTGGGGGTCCTGGGGCAGTGGGTGGGGGTCCTGGGGCAGTGAGTGGGGGTCTTGGGGCAGCGGGTGAGGGCCTTGGGACAGTGGGTGGGGGTCCTGGGGCAGTGGGTGGGGGTCCTGGGGCAGCGAGTGGGGGTCTTGGGGCAGTGGGTGGGGGCCTTGGGACAATGGGTGGGGGTCTTGGGGCGGTGGGTGGGGGTCCTGGGGCAGCAGGTGAGGGCCTTGGGACAATGGGTGGGGGTCTTGGGACAGTGGGTGGGGGTCCTGAGGCGGTGGTTGGGGGTCCTGGGGCAGTGGGTGGGGGTACTGAGACAGCGGGTGGGGGTCTAGGAGTGGTGGGTGGGGGTCTCAGGGTGGGGGACGGGGTCCCTGGGCAACTGGGGGGGGTCCTGGTATAGTGGGTGGGGGTCCTGGGGCGGTGGGTGGGGGCCTTGGGACAGTGGGTAGGGGCCTTGGGACAATGGGTGGGGGTCTTGGGGCAGTGGGTGGGGGTCCTGAGGCGGTGGGTGGGGGTCCTGGGGCAGTGGGTGGGGGTCTAGGAGTGGTGGGTGGGGGTCTCAGGGTGGGGGACGGGGTCCCTGGGCAACTGGGGGGGGGTCCTGAGGCGGTGGGTGGGGGTCCTGGGGCAGTGGGTGGGGGTACTGAGACAGCGGGTGGGGGTCTAGGAGTGGTGGGTGGGGGTCTCAGGGTGGAGGACGGGGTCCCTGGGCAACTGGGGGGGGGTCCTGGTATGGTGGGTGGGGGTCTTGGGGCAGTGGGTGGGGGTCACCAAAGGGTTGGGAATGCCGTGCCAGGCATTGGGAATGCTGTGCCAGGGGTCGGGAATGCCATGCTGGGGACACCAAAGGGCTGGGAATGTCGTGCCAGGGGCTGGGAATGTTGTGCCAAGGGTCAGGAATGCTGTGCCAGGGGCTGGGAATGCCATGCTGGGGGTTGGGAATGCTGTGCCAAGTGTTGGGAATGCTGTGCCAGGGCTTGGACACTGTCCTGGGGACACCAAAGGGTTGGGAATGCTGTGCCAGGGGCTGGGAATGCCATGCTGGGGGTTGGGAATGCTGTGCCAGGGGTCGGGAATGCTGTGCCAGGGGCTGGGAATGCCATGCTGGGGGTTGGGAAAGTTGTGCCAAGGGTTGAGAATGATGGGCTGGGAGCTGGGAATGCTGTGCCAGGGGTCAGGAATGCCATGCTGGGGGTTGGGAATGCCATGCTGTGGTTGGGAATGCTGTGCCAGGGGCTGGGAATGCCATGCTGGGGGTTGGGAATGCTGTGCCAGGGGCTGGGAATGCCATGCTGGGGGTTGGGAATGCCATGCTGTGGTTGGGAATACTGTGCCAAGGGTTGGGAATGCCATGCTGGGGGTTGGGAATGCCATGCTGTGGTTGGGAATGCTGTGCCAGGGGCTGGGAATGCTGTGCCAGGGCTTGGACACTGCCCTGGGGACACCAAATGGCTGGGAATGCCATGCTGGGGGTTGGGAATGCTGTGCCAGGGGTTGGGAATGCCATGCTGGGGGTCGGGAACACCATCCTGGGGACACCAAAGGGTTGGGAATGCTGTGCCAGGGGCTGGGAATATTGTGCCAGGGGCTGGGAATGTCGTGCCAGGGGCTTGGAATGTTGTGCCAACGGCTGGGAATGCTGTGCCAGGGGTCGGGAATGCCGTGCCAGGGGTCGGACACGGTCCTGGGGACACCAAAGGGCTGGGAATGCCATGCTGGGGGTTGGGAATGCTGTGCCAGGGGCTGGGAATGCCATGCTGGGGGTTGGGAATGCCATGCTGGGGGTTGGGAATATTGTGCCAGGGGCTGGGAATGCCATGCTGGGGGTTGGGAATGCCATGCTGGGGGATGGGAATGCTGTGCCAGGGGCTGGGAATGCCATGCTGGGGGTTGGGAATGCCATGCTGGGGGTTGGGAATGCTGTGCCAGGGGCTGGGAATGCCATGCTGGGGGTTGGGAACACCATCCTGGGGACACCAAAGGGCTGGGAATGCTGTGCCAGGGGCTTGGAATATTGTGCCAGGGGCTGGGAATGTCGTGCCAGGGGCTTGGAATGTTGTGCCAAGAGTCGGGAATGCCGTGCCAGGGGCTGGGAATGCTGTGCCAGGGGTTGGGAATGCCGTGCCAGGGGTCGGACACGGTCCTGGGGACACCCAAGGGCTGGGAATGCCGTGCCAGGGGCCGGGAATGCCGCGGCCGGCGCTCCCATCAATGCCAGGGCGCCGCCGAGGGAAGCCCCGGCATTCCCAGTCCCGGGAAGAGGGGGGGGGAAGGGGGGACACGGGGTGGGTGCCAACGGGTGCCACCGGGTGCCAAGAGCCGAGCGGAAGCCGCCCCGGGGTCACATTCCGGCCGGAGCCCTCGGCTGGGAACGCTGAACTGGGAATGCCAGAGGGAAAAGGTGGGGGGAGCCCTGGAAACTGGGAATGGGGGCCCTGGAAACTGGGAATGGGAGCCAAGAACCCGTGGAAACTGGGAATGGGGGCCCTGGAAACTGGGAATGGGAGCCCTGGAAACTGGGAATGGGGGCCCTGGAAACTGGGAATGGGAGCCAAGAACCCCTGGAAACTGGGAATGGGGGCCCTGGAAACTGGGAATGGGGGCCCTGGACACTGGGAATGGGACCCCTGGAAATGGGAATGGGGGGGATAATGGGAGCCTTGGAAACTGGGAATGGGGGGGATACTGGGACCTCTGGAAAATGGGAATGGGGAGGAATAATGGGACCCCTGGAAACTGGGAATGGGGGGGATACTGGGAGCCATGGAAACTGGGAATGGGACCCCTGGAAACGGGAATAGGGGGAGAGAACAGGACCCCTGGAAACTGGGAATGGGGGGATAATGGGAGCCTTGGAAACTGGGAATGGGGGGAATAATGGGACCCCTGGAAACTGGGAATGGGGGGGGATACTGGGAGCCATGGAAACTGGGAATGGGGGGGATAATGGGAGCCATGGAAACTGGGAATGGGGGGAATACTGGGAGCCATGGAAACTGGGAATGGGACCCCTGGAAATGGGAATGGGGGGAGGGAACAGGACCCCTGGAAACTGGGAATGGGGGGATAATGGGAGCCTTGGAAACTGGGAATGGGTGGGGAATAATGGGACCCCTGGAAACTGGGAATGGGGGGGGATACTGGGAGCCATGGAAACTGGGAATGGGGGGGATACTGGGACCTCTGGAAAATGGGAATGGGGAGGAATAATGGGACCCCTGGAAACTGGGAATGGGGGGGGATACTGGGAGCCATGGAAACTGGGAATGGGGGGATAATGGGACCCCTCAAAAATGGGAATGGGACCCCGGAAAATAGGAGTGGGGGGGAGACAACGCGACCCCCCCCACCCCCACCCCGTTCCCCCCATTCCCTGGGCGCTCAGCACCCCCTCCCGGGCCCCATCCTGACTTTGGGAGGGGGGGGGTTCCCCCCCCCATTCCCCCCCAACATTCCAAACCCCCCCTCCCCGAGGCGCCGGCGAGAATTTTCCAAGCACGTGACATTCCCAGTCCCAGCATCCCAAGGAAAAGGAAGGGATCGAGGGGGGGGGGGGGGCAGAAATAACACCCCCCCCCCCAAAAAAACGGTGGTGGTTGGGGGGGAAAGGTCAAAAAATGAATGGAAATGGAAAATAAACGGTGAAAAGAGAGGAAAAAGGGGGGAAAAATGGGAAAAGGCGGCAAAAATGGGAAAGAAATTAAAAAAAAGGGAGTGATTCCGGAAAAAAAGGGGGAGGGGGAAGAGATTGAACAAAGGAAAAGGGGAAATGGGGGGAAAAATGGGGGGGGGAGGGGGAAAGGGGGGAAATGGGGGGGAAAAAGGGGGGGGAAAAGGGGGGAAAAGGGGGGGAGAAGGGGGGAGAAGGGGGGGGAGAAGGGGGGGAGAAGGGGGGGGAGAAGGGGGGGAGAAGGGGGGGAGAAATGGGGGGAGAAGGGGGGGGAGAAAGGGGGGAGAAAGGGGGGAGAAGGGGGGAGAAGGAGGGGGAGAAGGGGGGGGAGAAGGGGGGGAAGGGGGGAGAAGGGGGGGAGAAGGGGGGGAGAAGTGGGGGGAGAAGGGGGGGGAGAAAGGGGGGAGAAAGGGGGGAGAAAGGGGGGAGAAGGGGGGGAGAAGGAGGGGGAGAAGGAGGGGGAGAAGGGGGGGAGAAGGGGGGAAATGGGGGGAGGGGGAAATGGGGGGAGGGGGAAATGGGGGGAGGGGGAAAAGGGGGAAGGAGGGAAAAGGGGGGAAGGGGGAAAAAGGGGGGAAGGGGGAAAAAGGGGCGAGGGGGGAAAAGGGGGGAGGGGGGAAAAGGGGGGAGGGGGGAAAGGGGGGAGGGGGAAAAAGGGGGGAGGGGGAAAAAGGAAGGGGAAAAAAGGGGGGAAGGAGGGGAAAGGGGGGAAGGGGGGAAAAGGGGGGAAAGGGGGGAAAGGGAAAAAGGGGGGAAGGGGGGGAAAAAGGGGGGAAGGGGGAAAAAGGGGGGAAGGGGGGAAAAAGGGGGGGGAAAGGGGGGGGAAAAGGGGGGAGGGGGAAAAAGGGGGGAGGGGGAAAAAGGGGGGAGGGGGAAAAAGGGGGGAAGGGGGGAAAAAGGGGGGGAAAGGGGGGGGAAAGGGGGGAGGGGGAAAAAGGGGGGAGGGGGAAAAAGGGGGGGAAGGGGGAAAGGGGGGAGAAGGGAGGAAAAAGGGGGAGGGGGGAAATGGGGGGGAGGGGGGAAATGGGGGAAGGGGGGGAAAGGAGGGGAAGGGGGGGAAAGGGGAGGAAAAAGGGGGAGGGGGGAAAAAAGGGGGGAGAAAGGGAGAAGGGAGGAAAAAGGCGGAGGGGGAAGAGTTTGAACAAAGGAAAAGGTGAAATGGGCGGAAAAATGGGGGGAGGGGGAAAGGGGGGAAAAAGGGGGGAAGGGGGGGAAGGGGGGAAGGGGGAGGGGGGAAAAAAGGGGGGAGGGGGGAAAAAGTGGGGGAAAGTTTGAACAAAAGAAAAGGTGAAACGGCTGAAAAAATGGGGGGGAGGGAAAAAATGGGGGGGAAGGGAGAAAAAGGGGGAGGGGGAAAAGGGGGAGGGAAGTGGAAAAAATAGGGGGAGGGGGAGAATGGGGGGAGGGGGGATATAGGGGGGAGGGGGGAGAAGGGGGGAGGGGGGAGAAGGGGGGAGGAAAAATGGGGAGGGAAGGGGAAAAATAGGGGGGAATGGGGGGAGGGAAGGGGAGGGAGGGGGGAAAAGGGGGGGAAGGGGGGAAAATAAATATGGGAGAATGTGGGAAATATGGGAAAATCTGGGAAAATATAAGAAAATAAATATGGGAAAATATGGGAAAATATGGGAAAATATGGGAAAATATAAGAAAATAAATATGGGAAAATATGGGAAAATAAATATGGGAAAATATAAGAAAATAAATATGGGAAAATATGGGAAAATAAATATGGGAAAATATGGGAAAATATGGGAAAATAAATATGGGAAAATATGGGAAAATATGGGAAAATAAATATGGGAAAATATGGAAAACATGGGGAAATATAAGAAAATAAATATGGGAAAACATAGGAAAATTCTGAGAGCTCAAAATCCACATTTTCCCATTTTGGAAGCTCCAAAATCCCAATTCCCCATTTTTAAGGCTCAAAATTCATATTTTCTCATTTCAGAGCATTTTGGACAATCCAAAATCCACGTTTTCCCATTTTGGAAGCTCCAAAATTGACCCTTTCCATGTTTAAGGTCCAAAATTCATATTTTCCCGTTTCGGAGCGTTTTGGAAGCTCCAAAATCCACATTTTCCCATTTTTAAGGCCCAAAATCCACATTTTCCCATTTTGGAGCATTCTGAGAGCTCCAAAATCCACATTTTCCCATTTTTAAGGCCCAAAATCACATTTTCCCATTTTGGAGCATTCTGAGAGTTCAATAATCCACATTTTCCCATTTTTAAGGCCCAAAATCCACATTTTCCCATTTTGGAGCATTCTGGGAGCTCCAAAACCCACATTTTTTTCATTTGGAAGCTCCAAAAACCATATTTTCCATTTCAGAGCATTTTGGAGGCTCCAAAATTCACATTTTCCATTTTAAGGCCCAAAATCCCATTTTCCCATTTCAGAAGCTCCAAAATCCCATTTTCCATTTTGGAGCATTTTTTGAAGCACCAAAATCCACATTTTCCATTTCAGAGCATTCTGGAAGCTCCAAAATCCACATTTTCCATTTTTACGGCCCAAAATCCACATTTTCCCATTTTGGAGCATTCTGGGAGCTCCAAAACCCACATTTTTTTCATTTTGGAAGCTCCAAAAACCATATTTTCCCATTTCAGAGCATTTTGGAGGCTCCAAAATTCACATTTTCCCATTTTTAAGGCCAAAATCCCATTTTCCCATTTCAGAAGCTCCAAAATCCCCATTTCCAATTTTGGAGCATTTTTGAAGCACCAAAATCCACATTTTTCCATTTCTGAGCAGTCTGGGAGCTCCAAAATCCCATTTCTGAGCATTTTGGAAGCTCCAAAATCCACATTTCCCATTTTTAACCTCCAAAATCCCCACTTTTCCCATTTCTCAGGGATTTCAAGGCCCAGACAGATCCCGACCGAGGAGATCAGAGAGGGGAAAACTCTTCCAAACCCACCAAAAGCACTGAAATTTGGGGACCAAAGCGGAGCTGGGGGGGGAGCACGAAAAATCCCAAAAACCCAATAAAACCCAATAAAACCCAATAAAATCCCAATAAAATCCCAATAAAATCCCAATAAAACCCAATCAAAGGCAATAAAACCCAATCAAACTCAACCCCAGCGCTCCAGGCCAGGACGGCAACGGATCCCGGGATTTGGGGCTCTCCTGGAAGGGTGAAACAACCCCTCCGGGCACCCAACAACCCCAACACAGGGGGCAACAACCACTCTGGGTCCGTCAGGCACCCAACGGCACCCAAACCCTTCTTCTGGGGTGAAACAACCCCTCTGGGCCTGTCAGGCACCCAACAACCCCAACACAGGGGGGCAACAACCCCTCCGGGCCTGTCAGGCACCCAACAGCCCCAACACAGGGGGCAACAACCACTCTGGGCCTGTCAGGCACCCAACGGCACCCAAACCCTTCTTCTGGGGTGAAACAACCCCTCTGGGCCTGTCAGGCACCCA
>JAUMJJ010001028.1:0-76560 GCA_033556795.1 Tapera naevia | reverse complement strand
GGTGACACGGGACACCGGGGGGGGGGAGGGAGGAGGAGGAGAGGTGGGGGGAGCACCGGGGGGTGGGGATGTGAGAGCGGGGGGGGGGGGGAGTGGCACCGGGGATGGGGAGAGGCGGAGGGGGCAGGCTGTGGGCACTGGTGGCACTGGTTGGATTGGTGGCACTGGAATTCCTGGGGCAGGCTGTGGGCACTGGTGACACTGCTTGGATTGGTGGCACTGGGAGCGCTGGGGCAGGCTGTGGGCACTGGTGGCAGTGGTTGGATTGGTGGCACTGGAATTCCTGGGACAGGCTGTGGGCACTGGTGGCACTGCTTGGATTGGTGGCACTGGGAGCGCTGGGGCAGGCTATGGGCACTGGTGGCACTGGTTTTACTGGACAGGCTGTGGGCATTGGTGGCAGTGGTTGTACTGGTGGCAGTGGGAGCCCTGGGGCAGGCTGTGGGCACTGGTGGCACTGGGAGCCCTGGGGCAGTCTGTGGGCACTGGTGGCAGTGGTTGGATTGGTGGCACTGGGATTGCTGGGGCAGGCTGTGGGCACTGGTGGCACTGGGAGTCCTGGGACAGGGTGTGGGCACTGGTGGCACTGATTGGATTGGTGGCACTGGGAGCGCTGGGACAGGGTGTGGGCACTGGTGGCACTGGTTGGATTGGTGGCACTGGGAGCACTGGGTCAGACTGTGGGCACTGGTGGCACTGGGAGTCCTGGGACAGGGTGTGGGCACTGGTGGCACTGGTTAGATTGGTGGCACTGGGATTGCTGGGCCAGGCTGTGGGCACTGGGCATTGGTGACGCAGGTTGTACTGGTGGCACTGGGAGCCCTGGGCCAGGCTGTGGTCCCTGGTGGCACTGGTGGCACCGGTGACCCCGGCCGCCCCCCAGCACGACGTGGAGCAGCCGGACCCGCGCGGCCGGACGCCGCTGGAGCTCGCCGTGTCCCTGGGCCACCTGGAGTCGGTGCGGGTGCTGCTGCGCCACAACGCCAACGTGGGCCGCGAGAACGCCAGCGGCTGGACAGGTGCCACGGCCACCACACCACCAGCACCACCACCAGCACCACGGCCCAGCGCGGGGGCACCATGGGGGATCCAGCTCGAGGTTCTGGTGGTGGCACCATCACGAGGTTCTGGTGGTGGCCCCTTCACAATGTTCTGGTGGTGGCCCCATCACAAGGCTCTGGTGGTGGCCCCATCACAATGTTCTGGTGGTGGCCCCATCATGGAGTTCTGGTGGTGGCCCCATCACAAGGCTCTGATGGTGGCACCATCACGAGGCTCTGGTGGTGGCCCCATCACGATGTTCTGGTGGTGGCCCCATCACAATGTTCTGGTGGTGACCCCATCACAAGGCTCTGGTGGTGGCCCCATCACGAGGTTCTGGTGGTGGGCCCCATCACGAGGCTCTGGTGGTGGCCCCATCACAAGGTTCTGGTGGTGGCCCCATCACGATGTTCTGGTGGTGACCCCATCACGAGGCTCTGGTGGTGGCACCACCACAATGTTCTGGTGGTGGCCCCATCACAATGTTCTGGTGGTGGCCCCATCACAAGGTTCTGGTGGTGGCCCCATCACAAGGTTCTGGTGGTGGCACTATCACAATGTTCTGGTGGTGGCCCCATCATGGAGTTCTGTTGGTGGCCCCATCACAAGGCTCTGATGGTGGCACCATCACGAGGTTCTGGTGGTGGCCCCATCATGGAGTTCTGGTGGTGGCCCCATCACAAGGTTCTGGTGGTGGCCCCATCACAAGGCTCTGGTGGTGGCACCATCACAAGGTTCTGGTGGTGGCCCCATCATGGAGTTCTGGTGGTGGCACCATCACAAGGTTCTGGTGGTGGCCCCATCACGATGTTCTGGTGGTGGCCCCATCACAAGGTTCTGATGGTGGCACCATCCTCAGGCTCTTATGGTGGCACCATAACAAGGTTCTGGTGGTGGCTCCATCCCGAGGTTCTGGTGGTGGCACCATCATGGTGTTCTTATGGTGTCACCATCCCAACGTTCTAATGGTGGCACCACCACAAGGTTCTGATGGTGGCACCATGACAGGGTTCTGATGCTGGTGCCATCATGGGGTTCTGGTGGTGGCACCGTTATCAGGTGCTGATGGTGGCATCATCCTGAGGTTCTGGTGGTGTCACCATCCCAAGGTTCTGGTGGTGACCCCATCACAAGGTTCTGATGGTGACGCCATCCTGAGGTTCTGGTGGTGGCTCCATCGTGGATTTTTGGTGGTGACCCCATCCTGAGGTTCTTATGGTGGCACCATTATTGGGTGCTGATGGTGGCCCCGTCGTGAAGTGTTGATGGTGACACCATTGTGGGGTTTCTGGTGGTGGCACCACCAGAAGGTTTTGGTGGTGGCTCCATCCTGAGGCTCTTATGGTGGCACCATAACAAGGTTCTGATGGTGGCCCCATCATGAGGTTCTTATGGTGACGCCATCACGAGGTTCTGGTGGTGACACCATTATCAGGTGCTGATGGTGGCATCATCCCAAGGTTCTGGTGGTGGCCCCATCACAAGGCTCTGGTGGTGGCACCATCCCGAGGTTCTTATGGTGGCACCATTATCGTGTGCCGATGGTGGCCCCGTCGTGAAGTGTTGATGGTGACACCATTGTGGGGTTTCTGATGGTGTCACCACCATGAGGTTCTGGTGGTGGCCCCTTCACAAGGTGCTGATGGTGGCACCACCATAGGGTTCTAGTGGTGTCACCATCCCGAGGTTCTGGTGGTGGCACCATCACGATGTTCTTATGGTGGCTCCATCCCGAGGTTCTGATGGTGCCACCATAACAAGGTTCTGGTGGTGTCACCATCCCAGGGTTCTGGTGGTGGCCCCATCCCAGGGTGCTGACGGTGTCCCCGTGTCCCAGTGCTGCAGGAGGCGGTGAGCACGGGGGACCCTGAGATGGTGCAACTGGTGCTCCAGTACCGCGACTTCCAGCGGGCGACGCGGCGCCTCGCGGGCATCCCCGAGCTGCTCAGCAAGCTGCGCCGGGTACGGCCCCCACCACCGGTGACCACGGTGCCACCACTCGGTGTGGGACAACCCCCTGGGCCCCCCATCTCCTCACAACCCCATCCTTGTCTTGAGGAACCCCTACTCACCCATCCCTGCTGGGCCACCACCCAAGACCCTCCTCTCCCAGGTCCCCATCCAGGACCTCCATCCCTGTCCCCAGGACTCCCCAGATCCTCCTGATCCCCACCCAGGACCTCCATCCCTGACCCCAGGTCCCCCCGGTCCCCACCTGTGAACCCCATCTCCTAGGACTTCCCATCTCCTCAATGATCCCATCATGGACCCACCACCCCTCCAGCCCCACCTGAGCCCCCCATCTCCTCCACAACCCCATCCTTGTCTTGAGGAACCCCTACTCACCCATCCCTTCTGGGCCACCACCCAAGACCCTCCTCTCCCAGGTCCCCCTGATCCCCACCCAGGACCTCCATCTCTGCCACCAGGACTCCTCAGGTCCTCCTGATCCCCACTCAGGACCTCCATCCCTGACCCCAAGACTCCCCATGTCCTCTTTATCCCCACCCATGGCCCCAATCCCTGTCCCAAGGTCTCCCCATCTCCTCAATGATCCCATCATGGACCCACCACCCCTCCAGCCCCACCTGAGCCCCCCATCTCCTCCACAACCCCATCCTTGTCTTGAGGAACCCCTACTCACCCATCCCTGCTGGGCCACCACCCAAGACCCTCCTCTCCCAGATCCCCACCCAGGACCTCCATCCCTGACCCCAAGACTCCCCGTGTCCTCTTTATCCCCACCAATGGCCCCAATCCATGCCCCAAGGTCTCCCCATCTCCTCAATGATCCCATCATGGACCCACCACCCCTCCAACCCCACCTGAGCCCCCCATCTCCTCCACAACCCCATCCTTGTCTTGAGGAACCCCTACTCACCATCCCTGCTGGGCCACCACCCAAGACCCTCCTCTTCCAGGTCCCCCTGATCCCCACCCAGGACCTCCATCTCTGCCACCAGGACTCCTCAGGTCCTCCTGATCCCCACTCAGGACCTCCATCCCTGACCCCAAGACTCCCCGTGTCCTCTTTATCCCCACCAATGGCCCCAGTCCATGCCCCAAGGTCTCCCCATCTCCTCAATGATCCCATCATGGACCCACCTTCCTCTCCCAGATCCCCACCCAGGACCTCCATCCCTGTCCCCAGGTCCCCCTGGTCCCCACCTGTGAACCCCATCTCCTAGTACTTCCTATCTCCCCAATGATCCCTTCATGGACCCACCACCCCTCCAGCCCCACCTGAGCCCCCCATCTCCTCCACAACCCCATCCTTGTGTTGAGGAACCCCTACTCACCCATCCCTGCTGGGCCACCACCCAAGACCCTCCTCTCCCAGATCCCCACCCAGGACCTCCATCCCTGTCCCAAGACTTCCAAGGTCCTCTTGATCCCCACCCATGGCCCCAATCCCTGTCCTAAGGTCTCCCCATCTCCTCAATGATCCCATCATGGACCCACCTTCCTCTCCCAGGTCCCCATCCAGGACCTCCATCCCTGTCCCCAGGTCCCCCTGGGCCCCACCTGTGAACCCCATCTCCTAGCACTTCCTATCTCCCCAATGATCCCTTCATGGACCCACCACTCCTCCAGCCCCACCTGAGCCCCCCATGTCCTCCACAACCCCATCCTTGTCTTGAGGAACCCTCACTTACCCAAGACCCCCCTCTCCCAGGTCCCCCTGATCCTCACCCAGGACGTCCATCCCTGTCCCCAAGACTTCCAAGGTCCTCTTGATCCCCACCCATGGCCCCAATCCCTGTCCCAAGGTCTCCCCATCTCCTCAATGATCCCATCATGGACCCACCACCCCTCCAACCCCACCTGAGCCCCTCATGTCCTCCAAAACCCCACATCCTTTTCTTGAGAAACCCCTACTCACCCATCCCTGCTGGGCCACCACCCAAGACCCTCCTCTCCCAGGTGTCCACCCAGGACCTCCCTCCCTGTCCCCAGGACTCCCCATCTCCTCACTGACCCCATCGTGGACCCACCACCCCTCCAGCCCCTCCCAACTTCTCCGTGACCTCCCCTTCCATCTCTTCCAGGCCTCCGACTTCTACGTGGAGATGAAGTGGGAGTTCACCAGCTGGGGTGAGCCTGGCCAGGGGTGGGGGTGGCAGGGATGTCCCCGCCCTCGTGCCGAGGTGCTGATGGGGTCACCACGGGTTCCTCCAGTGCCCTTGGTCTCCAAGGTGTGTCCCAGTGACGTCTACCGGGTGTGGAAGCGTGGGGAGAGCCTGCGGGTGGACACCACCCTGCTGGGCTTCGAGCACATGACCTGGCAGCGCGGCCGCCGCAGCTACATCTTCAAGGGAGAAGGTCAGCTCCGGCTCCTGGCACCTCAGGGACCCTCAGGAACCCCCCCCTGGGACACCACCAGAACCCACACACCATGAGGAGACACCAATAAGGACATCGCAGCTCTTGTAGGGACACCCTGGGGACTCCCTTCCAGCAGGACCTCAGCCCCTTCCAGCATCTCAACCCCTTCCAGCAGGACCTCAGCCCCTTCCAGCACCTCAACCCCTTCCAGCAGGACCTCAACCCCCTCCAGCACCTCAACCCCTTCCAGCACCTCAACCCCTTCCAGCACCTCAACCCCTTCCAGCACCTCAACCCCTTCCAGCAGGACCTCAGCCCCTTCCAGCAGAACCTCAACCCCTTCCAGCATCTCAACCCCTTCCAGCACCTCAACCCCCTCCAGCACCTCAACCCCTTCCAGCACCTCAACCCCTTCCAGCACCTCAACCCCTTCCAGCACCTCAACCCCTTCCAGCATCTCAACCCCTTCCAGCACCTCAGCCCCTCCAGCACCTCAACCCCTTCCAGCATCTCAACCCCTTCCAGCAGGACCTCAACCCCTTCCAGCACCTCAACCCCTTCCAGCACCTCAACCCCTTCCAGCATCTCAACCCCTTCCAGCAGAACCTCAACCCCTTCCAGCAGAACCTCAACCCCTTCCAGCACCTCAACCCCTTCCAGCAGGACCTCAACCCCTTCCAGCACCTCAACCCCTTCCAGCATCTCAACCCCCTCCAGCACCTCAACCCCTTCCAGCAGGACCTCAACCCCTTCCAGCACCTCAACCCCTTCCAGCATCTCAACCCCTTCCAGCACCTCAACCCCTTCCAGCACCTCAACCCCTTCCAGCACCTCAACCCCTTCCAGCATCTCAACCCCTTCCAGCAGGACCTCAACCCCCTCCAGCACCTCAACCCCTTCCAGCAGGACCTCAACCCCCTCCAGCACCTCAACCCCTTCCAGCATCTCAACCCCCTCCAGCACCTCAGCCCCTCCAGAACCTCAACCCCTTCCAGCACCTCAACCCCTTCCAGCACCTCAACCCCTTCCAGCACCTCAACCCCTTCCAGCACCTCAACCCCTTCCAGCAGAACCTCAACCCCTTCCAGCATCTCAACCCCTTCCAGCAGAACCTCAACCCCTTCCAGCAGAACCTCAACCCCTTCCAGCATCTCAACCCCTTCCAGCATCTCAACCCCTTCCAGCATCTCAACCCCTTCCAGCACCTCAACCCCTTCCAGCAGAACCTCAACCCCTTCCAGCACCTCAACCCCTTCCAGCACCTCAACCCCTTCCAGCATCTCAACCCCTTCCAGCATCTCAACCCCTTCCAGCACCTCAACCCCTTCTAGCAGGACCTCAACCCCTTCCAGCAGAACCTCAACCCCTTCCAGCATCTCAACCCCTTCCAGCACCTCAACCCCTTCCAGCAGAACCTCAACCCCTTCCAGCACCTCAACCCCTTCCAGCACCTCAACCCCTTCCAGCATCTCAACCCCTTCCAGCATCTCAACCCCTTCCAGCACCTCAACCCCTTCCAGCAGGACCTCAACCCCTTCCAGCACCTCAACCCCTTCCAGCATCTCAACCCCTTCCAGCACCTCAACCCCTTCCAGCAGAACCTCAACCCCTTCCATCACCTCAACCCCTTCCATCACCTCAACCCCTTCCAGCATCTCAACCCCTTCCAGCACCTCAACCCCTTCCAGCATCTCAACCCCTTCCAGCATCTCAACCCCTTCCAGCAGGACCTCAACCCCTTCCAGCAGGACCTCAACCCCTTCCAGCAGGACCTCAACCCCTTCCAGCAGGACCTCAACCCCTTCCAGCAGAACCTCAACCCCTTCCAGGATCTCAACCCCTTCCAGCACCTCAACCCCTTCCAGCAGAACCTCAACCCCTTCCAGCAGAACCTCAACCCCTTCCAGCAGAACCTCAACCCCTTCCAGCATCTCAACCCCTTCCAGCAGGACCTCAGCCCCCTTTTTCAGCAGGACATCAACCCCCTTCTAGGAGGACCTCAGCCCCCTTCTAGCAGGGCCTCAACCCCTTTCCAGCAGGACCTCAGCCCCCTTTCCAGCAGGACCTCAACCCCTTCCAGCACCTCAACCCCTTCCAGCATCTCAACCCCTTCCAGCACCTCAACCCCTTCCAGCAGAACCTCAACCCCTTCCATCACCTCAACCCCTTCCATCACCTCAACCCCTTCCAGCATCTCAACCCCTTCCAGCACCTCAACCCCTTCCAGCACCTCAACCCCTTCCAGCATCTCAACCCCTTCCAGCATCTCAACCCCTTCCAGCAGGACCTCAACCCCTTCCAGCAGGACCTCAACCCCTTCCAGCAGGACCTCAACCCCTTCCAGCAGGACCTCAACCCCTTCCAGCAGAACCTCAACCCCTTCCAGGATCTCAACCCCTTCCAGCACCTCAACCCCTTCCAGCAGAACCTCAACCCCTTCCAGCAGAACCTCAACCCCTTCCAGCATCTCAACCCCTTCCAGCAGGACCTCAGCCCCCTTTTTCAGCAGGACATCAACCCCCTTCTAGGAGGACCTCAGCCCCCTTCTAGCAGGGCCTCAACCCCTTTCCAGCAGGACCTCAGCCCCCTTTCCAGCAGGACCTCAGTCCCCTTCCAGCACCTCAACCCCTTTCCAGCAGGACCTCAACCCCTTTCCAGCAGGACTTCATTCCCTTCTAGCAGGACCTCAACCCCTTCCAGCAGGACCTCAACCCCTTCTAGCAGGACCTCAACCCCTTCTAGCAGGACCTCAACCCCTTCTAGCAGGACCTCAGTCCCCTTCTAGCAGGACCTCAGTCCCCTTCTAGCAGGACCTCAACCCCTTTCAACACCTCAACCCCTTCCAGCAGGACCTCAGGCCCCTTTCCAGCAGGACCTCAGGCCCCTTCCAGCACCTCAACCCCTTTCCAGCAGGACTTCATTCCCTTCCAGCAGGACCTCCACCCCTTCCAGCAGGACCTCAGTCCCCTTCCAGCAGGACCTCAACCCCTTCCAGCAGGACCTCAACCCCTTCCAGCAGGACCTCAGCCCCCTTCCAGCAGGACCTCAGCCCCCTTCTAGCAGGACCTCAGTCCTCTTCCAACAGGACCTCATTCCCTTCCAGCATCTCACCCCCTTCCAGTGCCTCAACCCCTTCCAGCAGGACCTCAACCCCCCCTCACCTGCCAAGCACCTCAACCCCCTACAAGGACCCAAATTCCCCAGCAGGACCCCCCAAGGCCCATCAAGATGAGGTGTGGTGACCCCCAGCCCGAGGGGGTTGTCCTGGTGGCAGGTGGTGACCCAACCCTGGGCAGATGTGGGCGGTGGGGTGGCCTTGGTGGGCGCTGACCCCCGTTCCTGCGCGCAGAGGAGGGAGCGGTGGTGATGGAGGTGGACCACGACAAGCAGGTGGTCTACACGGAGACCTTGGCCTTGGCCCTCCACGAGCCTGACCTCCTGCTGGCGGCCATGCAGCCCTCGGAGGAGCACGTGGCCGGGAGGTTGACGTCACCCATCGTGTCCACCCACCTGGACACCAAGAACATCGCCTTCGAGCGGTGGGTGGGCACCTCGGGAAGGGGCGGGGGATGAGGTGGGGTTGTGGGGTGGGACCTTCGAGGGCACCCTCAGCCCCTTGGGTTGGTGGCACCGAGCGGTGTGGTGTGGGTGGAGGGATGGGGGGGGATCCAGAGGGATGGGGAGAAACCAAGGAGATGAGGAGGAACCAAGGAGATGAGATGGTGCCAGGGCGATGGGGTGGAACCAGAGGGATGGGATGGAGCTGGAGGGATGGAGGAGAGCCAGAAGGATGGGGGGAACCAGAGGATGAGATGGAACCAGAGGGATGGGGTTGATCCAGAAGGATGGGTGGGTCCAGAGGGATGGGGAGGAACCAGAGGGATGGGATGGGATGGAGCCAGAGGGATGAGATGGAACCAGAGGGATGGGGAGGAACCAGAGGATGAGATGGAACCAGAGGGATGGGGAGGAACCAGAGGATGAGATGGAACCAGAGGAGGAGATGGAACCAGAGGGATGGGGTTGATCCAGAAGGATGGGTGGAACCAGAGGGATGGGGAGGAACCAGAGGATGAGATGGAACCAGAGGGATGGGGTTGATCCAGAAGGATGGGTGGGTCCAGAGGGATGGGGAGGAACCAGAGGGATGGGATGGGATGGAGCCAGAGGGATGAGATGGAACCAGAGGGATGGGGAGGAACCAGAGGATGAGATGGAACCAGAGGGATGGGATGGGATGGAGCCAGAGGGATGAGATGGAACCAGAGGGATGGGGAGGAACCAGAGGATGAGATGGAACCAGAGGGATGGGGAGGAACCAGAGGGATGGGATGGGATGGAACCAGAGGGATGGGGAGGAACCAGAGGGATGGAGAGGAACCAGAGGATGAGATGGAACCAGAGGGATGGAGAGGAACCAGAGGGATGGAGAGGAACCAGAGGGATGGGATGGAGCCAGAGGGATGAGATGGAACCAGAGGGATGAGATGGAACCAGAGGGATGGGGAGGAATCAGAGGATGAGATGGAACCAGAGGGATGGGGAAGGTCCGAGGATGAGATGGATCCGGAAGGACGGGGGGAACGAGAGGGATGGGGTTGATCCAGAGGGATGAGATGGATCCAGAGGGATGGGGAGGAACCAAGGGGATGAGAAGGATCCAGAGGGATGGGGAGGGATCCAGAGGGTTGGGGGACTCCAGAGGGATGGGGTGGGTCCAGAAGGATGGGAGGAACCAAGGGGATGGGATGGAACCAGAGAGATGGGGAGGAACCAAGGGGATGAGATGGGACCAGGATAATGGTGAGGAACCAGAGGGAAGAGATGGAACCAGAGGGATGGGAGGAACTAGAGGGATGAGGGGGATCCAGAGGGATGGAATGGGTCCAGAGGGATGGGATGGGTCCAGAGGGATGGGGAGGAACCAGAAGGATGGATTGGGAGCCCTGAGGAGAAGCACTTGGGGTGCTGGGGGAGGAGATCTTAGGGAGAAATGTTCTGGGAGGGTGGGGAGGCCCTGGCCCAGGTTGCCCAGAGAAGCTGTGGCTGCTCCATCCCTGGAGGTGTTCAAGGCCAGGTTGGATGGGGCTTGGAGCCCCCTGATCCAGTGGGAGGTGTCCCTGAGGTTGGAACTGGATGGGTTTTGAGGTCCCTTCCAACCCAACCCAACCCATGGTTCTATGAAAGGTGGGGTTGGAACTGGATGGGTTTTGAGGTCACTTCCAACCCAACCCAACCCAACCCAACCCAACCCATGGTTCTATGAAAGGTGGGATTGGAACTGGATGGGTTTTGAGGTCCCTTCCAACCCAACCCATCCCATCCCATGGTTCTATGAAAGGTGGGATTGGAACTGGATGGGTTTTGAGGTCCCTTCCAACCCAACCCAACCCATCCCATGGTTCCATGACCTGGTGAGGTAGAACCTACCAGGAAGAAGCCGTGTGAGGGTTGGAACTGAGGAACCACGTGTGGAGGAGAAGGGAAGGCTTGTCCCAGAGGTCACAGGGTGGGCAAGGTGGGGCTGACGAGTTCCTCCACCCCCAGGAACAAGTCTGGGATCTGGGGTTGGCGCTCGGAGAAGATGGAGATGGTCAGCGGCTACGAGGCCAAGGTGGGCACGGCGTGGGGACCTGGGGAATGTCCTCGGTGCCCGGTGAGGCTCACCCTGGTCCACCTTCAGGTCTACAGCGCCAGCAACGTGGAGCTGGTGACCAAGACGAGGACGGAGCATCTCTCTGACCAGGACAAGTCACGCAGCAAAGGTGAGGGGTGGGACCTGTTCCACGTGTGGGTGGGACCCATCAGATGTGGGACACCACGTGTGGGTGGGACCCATCAGCCGTGGGACAACGTAGGTGTTGGGTGTGATGGGTCAGGCTTAGGACACGGTGGGAGGTGTCACCCACCAGCTGTGGGACACTCGGTGGGACGTCCACCAGGTGTAGGGTCACCATGGGTGCTGGTGGTCACCCATCAGCCATGGAGCACTCTATGGGATGTCCACCAGGTGTAGGGTCATCATGGGTGCTGGTGGTCACCCATCAGCCATGGGATACTTGATGGGATGTCCACCAGGCGTAGGGTCACCATGGGTGCTGGTGGTCACCCATCAGCCATGGAGCACTCTATGGGATGTCCACCAGGCGTAGGGTCACCATGGGTGCTGGTGGTGACTCACCAGCCATGGAACACTCTATGGGATGTCCACCAGGTGTAGGGTCACCATGGGTGCTGGTGGTGACTCACCAGCCATGGAACACTCTATGGGATGTCCACCAGGTGTAGGGCCACCATGGGTGCTGGTGGTGACTCACCAGCCATGGAACACTCTATGAGATGTCCACCAGGTGTAGGGTCACCATGGGTGCTGGTGGTCACCCATCAGCCATGGAACACTCGATGGGATGTCCACCAGGTGTCTGGTCACCTTGGGTGATGAATGTCACCCATTGACCATGGGACACTCTATGGGATGTTCACCAGGTGTGGCATCACCATGGGTCCTGGTGGTCACCCACAATCGTGGGACACTCGATGGGATGTCCACCAGGTGTAGGGTCACCATGAGTCCTGGTGGTCACCCACAATCATGGGACACTCGATGGGATGTCCACCAGGTGTAGGGTCACCATGGGTGTTGGTGGTCACTCACCAGCCATGGAGCATTCTATGGGATGTCCACCAGGTGTAGGGTCACCATGGGTGCTGGTGGTCACTCACCAGCCATGGAGCATTCTATGGGATGTCCACCAGGTGTAGGGTCACCATGGGTGCTGGTGGTCACCCATCAGCCATGGAACACTCGATGGGATGTTCACCAGGTGTAGGGTCATCATGGGTGCTGGTGGTCACCCATCAGCCATGGGATACTTGATGGGATGTCCACCAGGCGTAGGGTCACCATGGGTGCTGGTGGTCACTCACCAGCCATGGAACACTCTATGGGATGTCCACCAGGTGTAGGGTCACCATGGGTGCTGGTGGTCACCCATCAGCCATGGAACACTCTATGGGATGTCCACCAGGCGTCTGGTCACCTTGGGTGATGAATGTCACCCATTGACCATGGGACACTTGATGGGATGTCCACCAGGTGTGGCATCACCATGGGTCCTGGTGGTCACCCACAATCGTGGGACACTCGATGGGATGTCCACCAGGTGTAGGGTCACCACGGGTGCTGGGTGTCACCCATCAGCCATGAGATGGGATGTCCATCAGCTGTGGGTCACCTTGGGTGATGAATGTCACCCATCGACCATGGGACACTTGATGGGATGTCCACCAGGTGTAGAGTCACCGTGGGTGCTGGTGGTCACCCATCAACCAAGGGACCCCGTGGGTGTTGGGTGTGATGTGTCAGGCTTAGGACACCATCAGCCATAGGACAACTCCGTGGGATGTCCACCAGGCGTGGGTGACGATGGGTGCTGGTGGTAACCCCAGTACCTCCTCCCTCTCCCACCCAGGCTCCAAGACCCCCTTCCACTCCTTCCTGGGCATCGCGCAGCAGCACGGCACCCACAACGGGGTGAGCGCTGGGCTGGGAGGTCCTCTGGGGGTGGGGAGGGTTCTTCTGGGGACCCTGCTGAGCGGGGGCACCGCAGGCGCCCGTGCCGCAGGCCGCCAGCCCCACCAACCCCACGGCCATCACCCCCGAGGAGTACTTCGACCCCCACTTTGACCTGGAAACGCGCAACATCGGGCGCCCCATCGAGATGTCCAGCAAGGTGCAGAGGTGAGGACACCAACCCCTGGGATGTGGGGATGGGTGTCAGGAACCATGGGGTGGTGGTGGGATCCCACTGGAATGTGGGGATGGGTGTCAGGAACTATGGGGTGGTGGTGGGATCCCATGGGGACGTGGTGATGGGTGTCAGGAACTATGGGGTGGTGGTGGGATCCCATGGGGACGTGGTGATGGGTGTCAGGAACCATGGGGTGGTGGTGGGTTCCCATGGGGACATGGTGATGGGTGTCAGGAACCATGGGGTGGTGGTGGGATCCCATGGGATGTGGTGGTGGGATCCCATGGGAACGTGGTGGTGGGTGTCAGGAACCATGGGGTGGTGGTGGGATCCCATGGGACGTGGTGATTGGATCCCATGGGACGTGGTGGTGGGATCCCATGGGGACGTGGTGATGGGTTTCAGGAACCATAGGGTGGTGGTGGGATCCCACTGGAGTGTGGTCATGGGTGTCAGGAACCATGAGGTGGTGGTGGGATCCCATGGGACGTGGTGCTGGGTGTCAGGACCCATGGGGTGATGGTGGGATCTCAAGGGACGTGGTGATGGGATCCCATGGGAACGTGGTGGTGGGATCCCATGGGGACGTGGTGATGGGTTTCAGGAACCATGGGGTGGTGGTGGGTTCCCATGGGGATATGGTGATGGGTGTCAGGAACTATGGGGTGGTGGTGGGATCCCATGGGACGTGGTGGTGGGATCCCATGGGGACGTGGTGATGGGTGTCAGGACCCATGGGGTGGTGGTGGGATCCCATGGGACGTGGTAATGGGATCCCATGGGAACGTGGTGGTGGGTGTCAGGAACCATGGGGTGGTGGTGGGTTCCCATGGGACGTGGTGGTGGGATCCCATGGGAAAGTGGTGGTGGGTGTCAGGACCCATGGGGTGGTGGTGGGATCCCATGGGACGTGGTAATGGGATCCCATGGGAACATGGTGATGGGTGTCAGGAACCATGGGGTGGTGGTGGGATCCCATGGGACGTGGTGATTGGATCCCATGGGACGTGGTGATGGGTTTCAGGAACCATAGGGTGGTGGTGGGATCCTACTGGAGTGCGGTCATGGGTGTCAGGAACCATGAGGTGGTGGTGGGTTCCCATGGGGACGTGGTGATGGGTGTCAGGAACTATGAGGTGATGGTGGGATCTCATGGGACATGGTGGTGGGATCCCACTGGAGTGTGGTCATGGGTGTCAGGAACCATGAGGTGGTGGTGGGATCCCATGGGACGTGGTGCTGGGTGTCAGGACCCATGGGGTGATGGTGGGATCTCAAGGGACGTGGTGATGGGATCCCATGGGAACGTGGTGGTGGGATCCCATGGGGACGTGGTGATGGGTTTCAGGAACCATGGGGTGGTGGTGGGTTCCCATGGGGATATGGTGATGGGTGTCAGGAACCATGGGGTGGTGGTGGGATCCCATGGGGACGTGGTGGTGGGTGTCAGGAACCATGGGGTGGTGGTGGGATCCCATGGGACGTGGTGGTGGGATCCCATGGGGACGTGGTGATGGGTGTCAGGAACCATGGGGTGGTGGTGGGATCCCATGGGGACATGGTGATGGGTGTCAGGAACCATGGGGTGGTGGTGGGATCCCATGGGATGTGGTGGTGGGATCCCATGGGAACGTGGTGGTGGGTGTCAGGAACCATGGGGTGGTGGTGGGATCCCATGGGACGTGGTGATTGGATCCCATGGGACGTGGTGGTGGGATCCCATGGGGACGTGGTGATGGGTTTCAGGAACCATAGGGTGGTGGTGGGATCCCACTGGAGTGTGGTCATGGGTGTCAGGAACCATGAGGTGGTGGTGGGATCCCATGGGACGTGGTGCTGGGTGTCAGGAACTATGAGGTGATGGTGGGATCTCATGGGACGTGGTGATGGAATCCCATGGGAACGTGGTGATGGGTGTCAGGAACTATGAGGTGATGGTGGGATCCCATGGGGACGTGGTGATGGGTGTCAGGACCCATGGGGTGGTGGTGGGATCTCAAGGGACGTGGTGGTGGGATCCCATGGGGACGTGGTGATGGGTGTCAGGAACCATGGGGTGGTGGTGGGTTCCCATGGGGATATGGTGATGGGTGTCAGGAACTATGGGGTGGTGGTGGGATCCCATGGGACGTGGTGTTGGGTGTCAGGAACTATGAGGTGATGGTGGGATCTCATGGGACATGGTGATGGAATCCCATGGGAACGTGGTGATGGGTGTCAGGAACTATGAGGTGATGGTGGGATCCCATGGGACGTGGTGGTGGGATCCCATGGGACGTGGTGATGGGATCCCATGGGACGTGGTGATGGGTGTCAGGAACCATGGGGTGGTGGTGGGATCCCAAGGGATGTCGTGATGGGTGTCAGGAACTATGGGGTGATGGTGGGATCTCATGGGACGTGGTGATGGAATCCCATGGGAACGTGGTGATGGGTGTCAGGAACTATGAGGTGATGGTGGGATCCCATGGGGACGTGGTGATGGGTGTCAGGACCCATGGGGTGGTGGTGGGATCTCAAGGGACGTGGTGGTGGGATCCCATGGGGACGTGGTGATGGGTGTCAGGAACCATGGGGTGGTGGTGGGTTCCCATGGGGATATGGTGATGGGTGTCAGGAACTATGGGGTGGTGGTGGGATCCCATGGGACGTGGTGTTGGGTGTCAGGAACTATGAGGTGGTGGTGGGATCCCATGGGACGTGGTGGTGGGATCCCATGGGGACGTGGTGATGGGTTTCAGGAACCATGGGGTGGTGGTGGGATCCCATGGGACGTGGTAATGGGATCCCATTGGAACATGGTGGTGGGTGTCAGGAACCATGGGGTGGTGGTGGGTTCCCATGGGGACGTGGTGATGGGTGTCAGGAACTATGGGGTGGTGGTGGGATCCCATGGGACGTGGTGGTGGGATCCCATGGGGACGTGGTGGTGGGTGTCAGGAACCATGGGGTGGTGGTGGGATCCCATGGGACGTGGTGGTGGGATCCCATGGGGACGTGGTGGTGGGTGTCAGGAACCATGGGGTGGTGGTGGGATCCCATGGGACGTGGTAATGGGATCCCATGGGAACGTGGTGGTGGGTGTCAGGAACCATGGGGTGGTGGTGGGTTCCCATGGGACGTGGTGATGGGTGTCAGGAACTATGGGGTGGTGGTGGAATCCCATGGGACATGGTGATGGAATCCCATGGGAACGTGGTGATGGGTGTCAGGAACCATGGGGTGGTGGTGGGTTCCCATGGGGACGTGGTGATGGGTGTCAGGAACTATGGGGTGGTGGTGGGATCCCATGGGACGTGGTGGTGGGATCCCATGGGGACGTGGTGGTGGGTGTCAGGAACCATGGGGTGGTGGTGGGATCCCATGGGACGTGGTGGTGGGATCCCATGGGGACGTGGTGGTGGGTGTCAGGAACCATGGGGTGGTGGTGGGATCCCATGGGGACGTGGTGATGGGTTTCAGGAACCATAGGGTGGTGGTGGGGTCCCACTGGAGTGTGGTCATGGGTGTCAGGAACCATGAGGTGGTGGTGGGATCCCATGGGACGTGGTGCTGGGTGTCAGGAACTATGAGGTGATGGTGGGATCTCATGGGACATGGTGATGGAATCCCATGGGAACGTGGTGATGGGTGTCAGGAACCATGGGGTGGTGGTGGGATCCCATGGGGACGTGGTGATGGGTTTCAGGAACCATGAGGTGGTGGTGGGTTCCCATGGGGACATGGTGATGGGTGTCAGGAACTATGGGGTGGTGGTGGGATCCCATGGGATGTGGTGGTGGGATCCCATGGGAAAGTGGTGGTGGGTGTCAGGACCCATGGGGTGGTGGTGGGATCTCAAGGGACGTGGTGGTGGGATCCCACGGGGACGTGGTGATGGGTGTCAGGAACCATGGGGTGGTGGTGGGATCCCAAGGAGACGTGGTGATGGGTGTCAGGAGCAATGAGGTGGTGGTGGGATCCCAAGGGATGTCGTGATGGGTGTCAGGAACTATGGGGTGATGGTGGCATCTCATGGAACGTGGTGATGGGATCTCATGAGAAGCGGTGATGGAATCCCATGGGAACGTGGCGATGGGTTTCAGGAACCATGACGTGGTGATGGGATCCCATGGGAACGTGGTGATGGGATCCCATGGGAACACGGTGATGGGTGTCAGGAACCATGGGGTGGTGGTGGGAACCCATGGGACGTGGTGGTGGGTGTCAGGAACCACGGGGTGGTGGTGGTGGGGTCCCAGGGCACGTGGCGCTGGGTGTGAGGGTGGTGGTGGGGTCCCAGATGATGTGGTGGTGGGGTCCCAGGGCACGTGGCGCTGGTGAGGACCCCGTGCCCACCCCGGCGCAGGTTCAAGGCGACGCTGTGGCTGTGTGAGCAGCACCCACTGTCCCTGGCCGAGCAGGTGACCCCCATCATCGACCTCATGGCCATCTCCAACGCCCACTTCGCCAAGCTCCGCGACTTCATCACCCTCAAGCTCCCGCCCGGCTTCCCCGTTAAGATCGGTGCGGGTGGTGCTGGGTGGGGGGCAGGATGGGCCCCGGCTGGGGGTGGGGGTGACTGATCCCTGTGTGTCCCCCCCCCACCCCTTTCCAGAGATCCCCCTCTTCCACGTCCTCAACGCCCGAATCACCTTCAGCAACCTCTGTGGGTGCGACCAACCCCTGGGCTCCGTCAGGATCTGTGCCCCCACCCAGCCCCCCGACACCCAGCACCCCCCTGGCCCCAAAGGTGAGGTTGGAGGAGATGGGAGGTTCCTGGGGGGAACTCCTGGCTGGGGGTGAGGTGGGGTGGGGTCTCCTGGGGGTTGGGGTGATGCCAGGGTGGTGGGGACTGGTGGGACAGCCCTTGGGATGGGGTCTCCTGGGGGTTGGGGTGATGCCAGGGTGGTGGGGACTGGTGGGACAGCCCTTGGGATGGGGTCTCCTGTCCTGGGGGTTGGGGTGATGCCAGGGTGGTGGGGGACTGGTGGGACAACCCTTGGGATGGGGTCTCCTGGGGGTTGGGGTGATGCCAGGGTGGTGGGGACTGGTGGGACAGCCCTTGGGATGGGGTCTCCTGGGGGTTGGGGTGATGCCAGGGTGGTGGGACTGGTGGGACAGCCCTTGGGATGGGGTCTCCTGGGGGTTGGGGTGATGCCAGGTTGGTGGGGACTGGTGGGACAACCTTTGGGATGGGGTCTCCTGGGGGTTGGAGTGATGCCAGGGTGGTGGGGACTGGTGGGACAACCCTTGGGAAGGGGTCTCCTGGGGGTTGGGGTGATGCCAGGGTGGTGGCACAGAGGACAATCGCTGTGATGGGGTCTCCTGGGGGTTGGGGTGATGCCAGGGTGGTGGGGACTGGTGGGACAACACTTGGGATGGGGTCTCCTGGGGGTTGGGGTGATGCCAGGGTGGTGGGGACTGGTGGGACAGCCCTTGGGATGGGGTCTCCTGGGGGTTGGGGTGATGCCAGGGTGGTGGCACAGAGGACAATCGCTGTGATGGGGTCTCCTGGGGGTTGGGGTGATGCCAGGGTGGTGGGGACTGGTGGGACAACCTTTGGGATGGGGTCTCCTGGGGGTTGGGGTGATGCAGGGTGGTGGGGACTGGTGGGGACAACACTTGGGATGGGGTCTCCTGGGGGTTGGGGTGATGCCAGGGTGGTGGGGACTGGTGGGACAAACCCTTGGGATGGGGTCTCCTGGGGGTTGGGGTGATGCCAGGGTGGTGGGGACTGGTGGGACAACCCTTGGGATGGGGTCTCCTGGGGGTTGGGGTGATGCCAGGGTGGTGGGGACTGGTGGGACAACACTTGGGATGGGGTCTCCTGGGGGTTGGGGTGATGCCAGGGTGGTGGCACAGAGGACAATCGCTGTGATGGGGTCTCCTGGGGGTTGGGGTGATGCCAGGGTGGTGGGGACTGGTGGGACAACCCTTGGGAAGGGGTCTCCTGGGGTTGGGGTGATGCCAGGGTGGTGGGGACTGGTGGGACAACACTTAGGATGGGGTCTCCTGGGGGTTGGGGTGATGCCAGGGTGGTGGGGACTGGTGGGACAGCCCTTGGGATGGGGTCTCCTGGGGGTTGGGGTGATGCCAGGGTGGTGGGGACTGGTGGGACAACACTTGGGATGGGGTCTCCTGGGGGTTGGGGTGATGCCAGGGTGGTGAGGACTGGTGGGACAGCCCTTGGGATGGGGTCTCCTGGGGGTTGGGGTGATGCCAGGGTGGTGGGGACTGGTGGGACAACACTTAGGATGGGGTCTCCTGGGGGTTGGGGTGATGCCAGGGTGGTGGGGACTGGTGGGACAACACTTAGGATGGGGTCTCCTGGGGGTTGGGGTGATGCCAGGGTGGTGGGCACAGAGGACAATCGCTGTGATGGGGTCTCCTGGGGTTGGGGTGATGCCAGGGTGGTGGGGACTGGTGGGACAACACTTGGGATGGGGTCTCCTGGGGGTTGGGGTGATGCCAGGGTGGTGGGGACTGGTGGGACAGCCCTTGGGATGGGGTCTCCTGGGGGTTGGGGTGATGCCAGGGTGGTGGGGACTGGTGGGACAGCCCTTGGGATGGGGTCTCCTGGGGGTTGGGGTGATGCCAGGGTGGTGGGGACTGGTGGGACAACCTTTGGGATGGGGTCTCCTGGGGGTTGGGGTGATGCCAGGGTGGTGGGGACTGGTGGGACAACCCTTGGGATGGGGTCTCCTGGGGGTTGGGGTGATGCCAGGGTGGCGGGGACTGGTGGGACAACCCTTGGGAAGGGGTCTCCTGGGGGTTGGGGTGATGCCAGGGTGGTGGGGACTGGTGGGACAACCCTTGGGATGGGGTCTCCTGGGGGTTGGGGTGATATGCCAGGGTGGTGGGGACTGGTGGGACAGCCCTTGGGATGGGTCTCCTGGGGGTTGGGGTGATGCCAGGGTGGTGGGGACTGGTGGGACAACCCTTGGGATGGGGTCTCCTGGGGTTGGGGTGATGCCAGGGTGGTGGGGACTGGTGGGACAACACTTGGGATGGGGTCTCCTGGGGGTTGGGGTGATGCCAGGCTGGTGGGGACTGGTGGGACAACCCTTGGATGGGGTCTCCTGGGGGTTGGGGTGATGCCAGGGTGGTGGGGACTGGTGGGACAGCCCTTGGGATGGGGTCTCCTGGGGGTTGGGGTGATGCCAGGGTGGTGGCACATAGGACAATCGCTGTGATGGGGTCTCCTGGGGTTGGGGTGATGCCAGGGTGGTGGGACTGGTGGGACAACCCTTGGGATGGGGTCTCCTGGGGGTTGGGGTGATGCCAGGGTGGTGGGGACTGGTGGGACAGCCCTTGGGATGAGGTCTCCTGGGGGTTGGGGTGATGCCAGGGTGGTGGCACAGAGGACAATCGCTGTGATGGGGTCTCCTGGGGGTTGGGGTGATGCCAGGGTGGTGGGGGACTGGTGGGACAGCCCTTGGGATGGGGTCTCCTGGGGTTTGGGGTGATGCCAGGGTGGTGGGGACTGGTGGGGACAACCCTTGGGATCAGGTCTCCTGGGGGTTGGGGTGATGCCAGGGTGGTGGCACAGAGGACAATCGCTGTGATGGGGTCTCCTGGGGGTTGGGGTGATGCCAGGGTGGTGGGGACTGGTGGGACAACCCTTGGGATGGGGTCTCCTGGGGGTTGGGGTGATGCCAGGGTGGTGGGGACTGGTGGGAGAGCCCTTGGATGGGGTCTCCTGGGGGTTGGGGTGATGCCAGGGTGGTGGGGGACTGGTGGGACAACCCTTGGGAAGGGGTCTCCTGGGGGTTGGGGTGATGCCAGGGTGGTGGCACAGAGGACAATCGCTGTGATGGGGTCTCCTGGGGTTGGGGTGATGCCAGGGTGGTGGGACTGGTGGGACAGCCCTTGGGATGGGGTCTCCTTGGGGGTTGGGGTGATGCCAGGGTGGTGGGGACTGGTGGGACAGCCCTTGGGATGGGGTCTCCTGGGGGTTGGGGTGATGCCAGGGTGGTGGGGACTGGTGGGACAACCCTTGGGATGGGGTCTCCTGGGGGTTGGGGTGATGCCAGGCTGGTGGGGACTGGTGGGACAACCCTTGGGATGGGGTCTCCTGGGGGTTGGGGTGATGCCAGGGTGGTGGGGACTGGTGGGACAACCCTTGGGATGGGGTCTCCTGGGGGTTGGGGTGATGCCAGGGTGGTGGGGACTGGTGGGACAACACTTGGGATGGGGTCTCCTGGGGGTTGGGGTGATGCCAGGGTGGTGAGGACTGGTGGGACAGCCCTTGGGATGGGGTCTCCTGGGGGTTGGGGTGATGCCAGGGTGGTGGCACAGAGGACAATCGCTGTGATGGGGTCTCCTGGGGGTTGGGGTGATGCCAGGGTGGTGGGGACTGGTGGGACAGCCCTTGGGATGGGGTCTCCTGGGGTTTGGGGTGATGCCAGGGTGGTGGGGACTGGTGGGACAACCCTTGGGATGGGGTCTCCTGGGGGTTGGGGTGATGCCAGGGTGGTGGGGACTGGTGGGACAGCCCTTGGGATGGGGTCTCCTGGGGGTTGGGGTGATGCCAGGTTGGTGGGGACTGGTGGGACAACCTTTGGGATGGGGTCTCCTGGGGGTTGGAGTGATGCCAGGGTGGTGGGGACTGGTGGGACAACCCTTGGGAAGGGGTCTCCTGGGGGTTGGGGTGATGCCAGGGTGGTGGCACAGAGGACAATCGCTGTGATGGGGTCTCCTGGGGGTTGGGGTGATGCCAGGGTGGTGGGGACTGGTGGGACAACCCTTGGGATGGGGTCTCCTGGGGGGTTGGGGTGATGCCAGGGTGGTGGGGACTGGTGGGACAGCCCTTGGGATGGGGTCTCCTGGGGGTTGGGGTGATGCCAGGGTGGTGGCACAGAGGACAATCGCTGTGATGGGGTCTCCTGGGGGTTGGGGTGATGCCAGGGTGGTGGGGACTGGTGGGACAACCCTTGGGATGGGGTCTCCTGGGGGTTGGGGTGATGCCAGGGTGGTGGGGACTGGTGGGACAACCTTTGGGATGGGGTCTCCTGGGGGTTGGGGTGATGCCAGGGTGGTGGGTACTGGTGGGACAACCCTTGGGATGGGGTCTCCTGGGGGTTGGGGTGATGCCAGGGTGGTGGGGACTGGTGGGACAATCCTTGGGATGGGGTCTCCTGGGGGTTGGGGTGATGCCAGTGTGGTGGGGACTGGTGGGACAACCCTTGGGATGGGGTCTCCTGGGGGTTGGGGTGATGCCAGGGTGGTGGGGACTGGTGGGACAGCCCTTGGGATGGGGTCTCCTGGGGGTTGGGGTGATGCCAGGGTGGTGGGGACTGGTGGGACAACCCTTGGGATGGGGTCTCCTGGGGGTTGGGGTGATGCCAGGGTGGTGGGGACTGGTGGGACAACCCTTGGGATGGGGTCTCCTGGGGGTTGGGGTGATGCCAGGCTGGTGGGGGCAATCCCTGGGGTGGGGTCTCCTGGGGGTTGGGGTGCTGTGGATGTCACAGGGTGCTGTGGGATGCCATGGGGTGCCATGGGACACCATGGGACTCATCAGGGTGCCATGGGCACAAGGTGCCATGGGCTGCCATGGGGTACCATGGGACAACCTGGGACACCATGGGGACACCGTGGGTCTGGTACAGGGTGCCATGGGCACAGGGTGCTGTGGGATTCCATGGGGTGCCATGGGACACCGTGGGAAACGCATGGGGACACCGTGGGACCCGGTGGGGTGCCATGGGCACAGGGTGCCGTGGGATGCCATGGGGTACCATGGGATGCTGTGGGGGTGCCATGGGACACTGTGAAGTACCATGGGACCCCCATGGGGACACCGTGGGACGCGGCGAGGTGCCATGGGCACAGGGTGCCGTGGGATGCCATGGGACCCCCTTGAGACCCCACGGGTGTGTCGGGGTGTGACGGTGGCACACGTTGGGGCAGGCTGGCCTTTCCCGTGCGAGGTGGAGGCGGGGGTGTTCGAGGTGCCCGCGGGGTACACGGTGCTGGGCGCGGGGCGCAGCGAGCCCCTGCGCGACGAGGACGACGACCTGCTGCAGTTCGCCATCCAGCAGAGCCTGCTCGACGCCGGCACCGAGACCGATCAGGTTGGGACCCCCTTTCCACCCACCACCCACTTTGGGCCAGGCCACGCCCCCTTTGGGTCAGACCACGCCCCTCTTTGGGTCAGACCACGCCCTTTCAGCTCAAGCCCCGCCCCATCCCGCAGGTGACCATCTGGGAGGCTCTGACCAACACCCGCCCGGGCACCGAACCGCCACCCTACGACGAGGAGCTGCAGCTGGAGCGGTGAGGCCACGCCCACAGGGGGGCGGAGCTTTACCAGGACACGCCCATCGCGCCCAAGGGGGCGGGGCCAAGGCGGGAGGGGCGCAAAGGGGTCAGGGTGGGGCAGTGGTAGGGGACAATGGGGAGGGGTTCCTGCTCCTCGGGCGGAGTGGGCGGGGCTAAAAGTGGGCGTGGTCAGTAGTTGGGCGGGGCATGTGGCGAGCGAGAAAGCTGGGAAGGGGCTCATGGTGCTGGTGGGCGGGGCCAATGGGGTGGGGGTGGGCGTGGCCTCGGCGAAGGGGCGTGGCTTCACAGGGCGCGGCGGCCCGGTTGGTGGGCGTGGCCTCGGCGAGCGCAGCCAGGTGGGGTGATGGGGGCGTGGTCTCCACGGGGGCGTGGTCTCCACGGGGGCGTGGTCTCCACGGGGCCGTGGTCTCCACGGGGCCGTGGTCTCCACGGGGGGGGGCCGTGGTCTCCACGGGGGGGGCGTGGTCTCCACGGGGGGGGCCGTGGTCTCCACGGGGGGGGCGTGGTCTCCACGGGGAGCGTGGTCTCCACGGGGGGGCGTGGTCTCCACGAGGGGGCGTGGTCTCCACGAGGGGGCGTGGTCTCAACAGGGGGGCGTGGTCTCGGGGGGCGTGGTATCCACGGGGGGCGTGGTCTCCACGGGGGCGTGGTCTCCACGGGGGGGGGGGGCGGGGGGGCGTGGTCTCCACGGGGGGGCGTGGTCTCCACGGGGGGGCGTGGTCTCCACGGGGGGCGTGGTCTCCACGGGGGGGCGTGGTCTCCGGGAGGGGCGTGGTCTCCACGGGGGGCGCCGTGGTCTCCACGGGGGGCGCCGTGGTCTCCACCGGGGGGCGCCGTGGTCTCCACCGGGGGGCGTGGTCTCCACCGGGGGGCGTGGTCTCCACCGGGGGGCGTGGTCTCCACCGGGGGGCGTGGTCTCCACGGGGGCGTGGTCTCCACGGGGGCGTGGTCTTCACGGGAGGCGTGGTCTCCACGGGGGCGTGGCCATCCTGGTTGGGGCTCTGGATGAGCGCGTCCTCCGCGAGGGGGCGTGGTCAGTGTTAGGAGGCGTGGTTTCTGCAAATGGGGCGTGGCCACCCGCTGTTTGCTGCTGAGGGGGCGTGGCCTCACCGGGGGGGCGTGGCCTAACGGCGCTTTCCGCCGGCGCAGGGCGCTGCGGGAGAGTCTCCTGCTGCAGCAGGGTCCTAGCGCCGCCCCGCCGGCCGCCGGGAGCCCCCCCGGTGCGGGCGCTGGGACCCCCCCGGGCCCCCCCGGATCCGGCAGCTTTGCGGAGCAGCTCCGGCTCGCCATGGCGCTGTCGGAGCGCGAGCAGGAGGAGCGTGAGCGGCGCCGCAGGGAGGAGGACGAGGAGCTGCAGCGCATCCTGCGCCTGTCGCTCACCGACAAGTAGAGCCTCCCCCCCCCCCCCCGCACCCCCGAAGTGGGGACACCCACGTGGGGACACCCCGAAATGGGGGGGGGGGGGGGAGATATTCCTAATGGGACACCCACGTGGGGACAACCCAATATGGCAGCAACCCCCATGGGGACACCGGGGGCACCCCAACCTGGGGGCACCCCCAACCTGGGGACCACCAGGCACGGCGTCGAGCTGGGACAGCCCAGTTTGGGCACCCCAACCTGCCTGGGGTGGCACCCCCAAACCAGGGAACCCCCTCCCCCCCCCCCCCCCCAATGTGGGCGGAGCCCCCCACATGGGGGGGAATTGATGCAGGGATCCTCCTATCCTTGGGACCCCCATCTAGGGGTCCTCCCCCCAACCACCAATCCCTAATCTGGGGACTCCCCCACCCTGGGGACCCTCCCAATCCAGAAAGCCTGATCTGGGGACACCCCCCCACCGTGGGGGATCCCCGTGCATCAGGGACCCTGCTCTGGGACACCCCCCCCCCCCCCCTTCTCTTCGATGTTGCACATCGACCTCCACCTGGGGTGGGGGGGACAGAATGGAGTGGGAGGGGGGGTCCCCATGGGATGTATTTGAGCCCTGTTTAAAGGCCCCTCAGCTTTGGGGGTGGTGGGGTCCCCCCAAGGCTGGGGGGGTGGGTCCCCAAAATGTATGTACAGATCCATATACAGAGATATATATATATAAGGGTGTGTGTGGAGTGTGTCTTGGGGGGGCGACAAGGGGGGGGTGCTCAGCTTTGGGGGGGCACTGCTGGGCCATGGGGGGACAAGGGGTTTGGGGGGGACAGGGCAATGGGGGTGCATTTTGGGGGGGGGGCTGGGGAGGTTGATCTGGGAGGGTCTCAAGTGCTGGAGGTGCATCTTGGGGGGGCTCTCTCAGATGCTGGGGGGAGAATCCTGCGGGGGGGTAGGTACTGGGGGGGGTGGATTCGGGGGAGGATGTGTCAGGTTCTGGAAGGGTCTCAGGTGCTGCGGCGGGGGGGGGGGATCCTGGGGTGGTGTCTCGGGTGCTGGGGTTGGGTTTTTGGAGGAGGGGGAAGGTCTCAGTCGCTGGAGGTGGGTTCTGGGGGGGTCTTGGGTGCTGGGGGGGGCTGTGGTTCCTGGGGGACGTTTAGGTACTGGAGGGGGTGGAGATCTTGGGGGTGTTCTCAGGTGTTGGGGCTGGATTTGGGGGGGGGGGCAGGTACTGCGGGTGGGTCCTTGGGGGGGTCTCAGGTTCTGGGGGCTGGATTTTGGGGGGGGGGGTGTCAGGTATTGCGGGTGGATCCTTGGGGGGGGGGGGTCTCAGGTGCTGGGGAGGCGGGGAGCCTGTGGGTGGTCTCAGGTGTTGCGATTGGATTCTTGGAGTGGGAGGTCTCAGGTGCTGGGGGTGGGGGTTTTGGGGGTCTCAGTTGCTGGGGATGGGTTCTGGGGGGCGGGGGTGTCGGGTGCTGGGGGTGTAGATCTTGGGAGGAGGTGTCAGGTGCTGGGGGGTGGATCCTGGGGGGATTTAGGTACTGGGGGAGTGGATCCTGGGAGGGATCCGCAGGTGGTAGGGAGTGGATTGGGGGCGTCTCAGGTGCTGGGGGGGGGGGGGGGGAATCTGGGAGGTGGTCTTGGGTGTTGAGTGTGGATCCTGGGGTGCGGATCCTTGGTGGGGAGGCGGGGGGTGTTCTCAGGGGCTTGGGACCGGGAGGTGCATCTGAAGTGGGGGGGCTGGATTCTGGGATGTGAAGAGTGGCGGGGGGGGGGGAGTATCAGGTGCTGAGGGGGGGGAACGTGGGGGGACCTCAGGAGTAGGGGGTAGATCCTGAGGGGGGTTGAGGTGCTGGGGTGAATCCTGCGAGGGGGGGGGTGTCTCAGTCAGATCCTGGAGGGAGGTGGAAGGGGCTCTCACGTGCTGGGGTGGATGTGTGAGGTGGTCTTGGGTGCTGAGTGTGGATCCTGGGGTGCGGATCCTTGGTGGGGGGGGGGGGTTCTCAGGGGCTTGGGGTGGGTCCTGGGACCAGGAGGCGCATCTGAAGTGCGGGGGTGGATTCTGGGATGTGAATAGTGGGGCGGGGGGGGGGGGAGTATCAGGTGCTGAGGGGGGGGAACGTGGGGGGACCTCAGGAGTAGGGGGTAGATCCTGAGGGGGGTTGAGGTGCTGGGGTGAATCCTGCGAGGGGGGGGGGTCTCAGTCAGATCCTGGAGGGAGGTGGAAAGGGCTCTCAGGTGCTGGGGTGGTTTTTTTGGGGGGAGGGTGTCTCATGTACTGGGAGGGTGGGTTTTGGGGGGGTCCCGGGGACAGAGAGGAGGTTCCCGGGGCGGCTCCCGGTGATACCGCAGAGAGCGGTTTCAGGGCTCTCTGCCGTGGCGGGGGTGTCTGGGGGGGCTGTGCTCCCGCAGGCCGCCCCCCCCCCCGCCGTTCCCCCCCCCCCCCCCCCCCGGTTCCCGTGCGGGCGGGGCGGCGGCGCTTCCTGGTGCGGCGGGGATGGCGCTGGTGACCGTGCGGCGGGCGGTGAGTGCGGGGAAGGGGTTGAATCCCGGGACGGGACCCCCGGGGAGGTGTCTGGGATCCGGTTACACCGGTTCGGGACCCCCCGGGAATGAGGGAGAGGTGCGGGGTCCGGTTTCCCCAGTACGGCACCACGCGGTGCTACTGGGATCACGCTCCGGACATCCCAGTGCGGGACTCCCCGGAGCTACCGGGACGGGACCGGGATCCGGATGCCCCCGTATTGGGGGCCTGGGGAATGGAGGAGGGCTGCGGGGTCCAGTTACCCCAGTACAGGATCCCCCGGTGCTGCTGGGATAGAATCGGGATCCGGACACCCCAGCTTGGGCCCCCGGTGCTGCGGGAAGGGACTGGTGTCTGGATACCTCATTACGGGACCCCCAGTAACGTTGGACCGGGATCCGGACACCCCGACTGGGACCTCCCGGGAATGTGGGAAGGGTCTGGGATCCGGACACCCCAGTTCGGGACCCTCCAGGAATGGGGGAAGGGGGAGCGGATAGCCCGGTACGTGAACCCCCCCGGCCTGTGGAACCGGGATCCAGACCCCCCCGGTGCGGGACCTCCCGTAGTGTGGGAGGGGTCCGGGATCTGGATAGCCGGGTACGGGATCCCCTGGTACTGCCGGGATAGGACTGGGGTCCGGATACTCCAACTGGGGCCCCCGGTGCTGCGGGATCGGGATCTGGACCCCCCGGTAATGTGGGACGGGACCGGGATCCGGATACCCCAGATCGGGACCTCCCGGGAATGGGGGAGCAGTTTGGGGTCCGGGTGCTCCCGGTTCGGGACGTCCCGGTAATGTGGGAGGGGGCCGGGACCTGGATATCCCAGTACGGGACCCCCGGTGCTACCAGGATGGGACCGGGATCCGGAGTCCCCGGGGCGGCCGGACCGGAGCCCCCCCTGAGGGACTCCCCGGGAATTTGGGAACGGGATCCGGATACCGTGGTAATGTGGGACCGGGATTCAGATCCCCCGGGGCTGTGGGAGGGGGCCAAGACCCGGACACCCCAGTACGGGCTTGTCCCGGTCGCTCCCAGTGGGAGGTTACTGGGAGCCCATGTGCTCCCAGCACGTGTTGGGATCGCTGGAGTTTCCCCCATAGAGTTCGGGGGGTGGGGGGGGTGGGGGGGGTGGATTTGGTTGTCCCCAGTCGCTCCCAACTGGGCTAAGGCTGGTCCCAGTGCTCCCAGTACATTTGCTGTCCCAGTGCTCCCAGTACATTTGCTGTCCCAGTGGCTCCCAGTATCTTTCTTGTCCCGGTGGCTCCCAGTGCTCCCAGCACCTTCTCTCTCCCAGTGCTCCCAGTACATTTGTAGTCCCAGTGGCTCCCAGTGCTCCGAGTGCATTTGTAGTCCCAGTGGCTCCCAGTGCTCCGAGTGCATTTGTAGTCCCAGTGGCTCCCAGTGCTCCCAGTACATATGCTGTCCCAGTGGCTCCCAGTGCTCCCAGCATCTTTCCTGTCCTGGTGGCTCCCAGTGCTCCCAGCACCTTCCCTGTCCCAGTGCTCCCAGTACATTTGTAGTCCCAGTGGTTCCCAGTGCTCCCAGCACTTTTGCTGTCCCAGTGACTCCCAGTACCCCTACTCCCCTCCTCCAGTAACCACTGGGCCTTATCAGGGTGCACAGCCCAAACCCCCCCCTCACAAGCTCTTCCCCCCAACCCGGAGCAGGGGGACAAGGGGACAGGACCCCTTCAGCATCCCAGGGTTGATCCCCAGGGATCCACCTCCCCAGTGGGACCCTCCCAGTGCCTCCCACTGGTTTGGGGGGGGGGGGGGGGCAGTTTTGGCAGGGTGTCTGCTGTGCCTGGGTGGGATATTCTGGGGGTGCTTGCTGGGATCTTCAGGAATGGTCCATGCTCTGGGTCATAGCATCAGGGTTGGGTTGGAAGGGACTTCAAAGCCCATCCAGGTGCACCAATTCCACCTTCCTGCAGGACCTTCCTCTCCATCACAGGATCTCTGATTATGGAATCATGGGATGGGTTGGGTTGGAAGGGACCTCAAAGCCCATCCAGGTGGACCAATTCCACCTTCCTGCAGGACCTTCCTGTTCATCACAGGCTCTCTGATTGTAGAATCACGGGATCATGGGATGGGTTGGGTTGGAAGGGACTTCAAATCCCACCCAGTTCCCAGGGGCAAGGACACCTCCCACTGGATCAGGGGGCTCCATCCAACCTACCCTTGACCACCTCCAGGGATGGGGCAACCACAACTTCTCTGGGCAACCTGGGCCAGGGCCTCCCCACCCTCATCCTGAAGAATTTCTTCCCGATGTCCAATCTCAATCTTCCCTCTTCCAGCTTAAACCCCCTTGTCCCATCACTCCATGACCTTGGAAAAAGCCCCTCCCCAGCTTTCTTGAGGCCAACTCCAGGTACTGGAAGGTCACTGTTGAGGTCTCCACAGGTCGTGGCCCCCCCCAGGGTGGTCCATGCTCCCCGCCCCCCTCACAGCCCCTCCCCATATTTGCAGGAGGACGATGCCCCCCGGCGCGGCCGGCTGCAGCGGCGGTGAGAAGGGGGTCCCCAACCACGGGGTGGGGGGACACCGGGGTGGGGAGATACCCCTGAGGAGCATTTCCAACCCACCTGGTGTCCCAACACCCCCTCACCCTCAATTCTGCCCCACTCCCTCTGGGGGAGCACCCTGGGGGGGCCCCCGGCCTCGAGGGCTGGGTGTCACAGCGGGTTGTCCCCCCCCTGTCCCCCACCACCCTAACCCCAGGCAGAGCTTCGTCATGGTCAAGGGGGCGGCCCTGCTGCTGCCCGCCGAGGAGGTGGTGGGGGCAGAGCCCCCCACCCCAACTGAGACCCCCCCGGGGCGGCAGGAGCAGCACCTGCACCTCATGATGGAGCTGCTGAGGCCCCAGGATGCCATCCGGCTGGTGGGACCTGGGAACCAACGGGAGTGGGGTGGGAATGGGGACACCAAAAGGGGTTGGGGTGGGGTGGCAAGGACACTGAAAGGGATGGGGTGGGAAGGGGAATGAGGACAGGGATGGGGTGGGGTTGGATGGGATGGGATGGGATGGGGATGGTGGCAAGGACACCAAAAGGGGTGGGATGGGGATGAGGGTAGGGATGGGGTGGGGTTGGATGGGATGGGATGGGGATGGTGGGCAAGGGCACCAAAAGGGATGAGAAGGGGATGAGGGCAGGGATAGGGTGGGGTTGGATGGGATGGGATGGGGATGGTGACAAGGACACCAAAAGGGGTGGGATGGGGATGAGGACTGGGATGGGATGGGGTTGGATGGGATGGGATGGGGATGGTGGCAAGGACACCAAAAGGGGTGGGATGGGGATGAGGACAGGGATGGGGTGGGATGGGGATGGGGATGGTGGGCAAGGGCACCAAAAGGGATGAGAAGGGGATGAGGACTGGGATGGAATGGGATGAGGTGGGGTGGGGTTGGATGGGATGGGGATGGTGGCAAGGCCACCAAAAGGGATGAGAAGGGGATGAGGGCAGGGATGGGGTGGGGTTGGATGGGATGGGATGGGGATGGTGCCAAGGACACCAAAAGGGGTGGGATGGGGATGAGGACAGGGGTGGGGTGGGATGGGATGGGGGTGGTGGCAAGGACACCAAAAGGGGTGGGATGGGGATGAGGACTGGGATGGGATGGGGTTGGATGGGATGGGGATGGTGGCGAGGACACCAAAAGGGATGGGATGAGGATTAGGACAGGGATGGGATGGGTTGGGGTTGGATGGGATGGAATGTGATGGGGATGGTGGCAAGGACACCGAAAGGGATGAGGACAGGGATGGGGTGGGGTTGGATGGGATGGGATGGGGATGGTGACAAGGACACCAAAAGGGGTGGGATGGGGATGAGGACTGGGATGGGATGGGGTTGGATTGGATGGGATGGGATGGGGATGGTGGCAAGGACACCAAAAGGGAGGGGAGGGGATGGGATGGGATTTGGTGGGGTGGGATGGGGTGGAATGTGATGGGGATGGTGGCAAGGACACCGAAAGGGATGAGGACAGGGATGGGATGGGAAGGGCTGGGGTGAGGTGGTGTGGGATGGGATGGAATGTGATGGCAAAGGTGGCAAGGACACCAAAAGGGGTGGGATGGGGATGAGGTGGGATGGGATTGGGATGGTGGGCAAGGGCACCAAAAGGGATGAGAAGGGGATGAGGACAAGGATGGAATGGGATGGGGTGGAATGGAATGGCATGAGATGGGATGGGGTGAGGTGGGATGGAATGTGATGGGGATGGTGGCAAGGACACCAAAAGGGGTGGGATGGGAAGGGGGGATGAGGACAGGGATGGGATGGGATACAATGGGGTGGGATGGGATGGGATGGTCTGGGATGGGATGGGACGGGATGGTCTGGGATGGGGTGGGATGGAATGGGATGGGACGGGACGGAATGGGATGGGATGGAATGGGATTGGATGGAATGGGATAGGATGGGTTGGAATGGGATGGGGTGGGGTGGGATGGGACGGGATGGAATGGGATTGGATGGGATGGGACGGGATGGAATGGGACGGGATGGAATGGAATTGGATGGGATGGGACGGGATGGAATGGGACGGGATGGAATGGGACGGGGTGGGATGGGACGGGATGGGACGGGATGGGATGGGACGGAATGGGATGGGATGGGACGGAATGGGATGGGACGGGATGGGACGGGATGGGACGGAATGGGACGGGATGGGACGGAATGGGACGGGACGGGATGGGACGGGATGGGACGGGATGGGACGGAATGGGACGGGATGGGACGGGATGGGACGGGACGGGATGGGACGGGATGGAATGGGATGGGATGGGTTGGAATGGGGTGGGGTGGGATGGAATGGGGTTGGAATGGGATGGGGTGGGGTGGGATGGGACGGGATGGAATGGGATTGGATGGGATGGGATAGGATGGGATGTGATGGGACGAGGATGAAGATGGGATGAGGATAGGTTGGGGATGTGATCAGATGGGATGAAGAAAGGGTGGAGGTGGGGCTGGACTGGGCTGGAGATGGGACAGAGCCCCATGAGCTCGGTGCCCCTCCGTGGGCATGGGGTGGGGGGCAGCTCGTGGCAGGGCAGGGGGTACCCTCACCCTGCCTCGCCCCAGGCGGTGAGGCTGGAGTCGTGGAGGCCGCAGCGGGTGCGGTACCTGCTGGTGGTGAGACCCGAGGAGCCGGGAGCCGAGGGGCAGACGGCGCTGCTGGGAGTGGACTTTGCCCACGAGGGGTGAGCGGGGGGGCACAGGGGGTGCCAGGGGACGGGGCGGGGGGCGGTCGCACCCCCTGACCGCTGCCACCCCAGGGCCACCCGCTGCACCCTGGGCATGGTGCTGCCCCTCTGGAGCGACACCCAGGTCTTCCTCGATGGCGATGGGTAAGGGGTGGGCAGGATGCCACCCTGGGCATGGAGCATGTGGGCAGCTCCGTGGGGATGGGGGATGTGGGCACCGCCATGGGAGTGGGGGACGTGGGCACCAGAGTGGGCACGGGGGTTGTGGGCACCACCATGGGCACGGGAGGTGTGGGCATCACCGTGGACATGAGGAACGTGGGCACCAACGTGGGCACAGGGGATGTGGGCACTTTGCATGGGCACAGGGCACGTGGGCACTGCCAGAGACATGAGGGATGTGGGCACCACCATGGTCACAGGGGATGTGGGCACCAATGTGGGCATGGAAGATGTGTGTACCACCATGGACAAGAGGGATGTGGGCACCAATGTGGGCACAGGGATGTGGGCACCAACGTGGGCACGGGGGATGTGGGCACTGCCATGGGCACAGGGCACGTGGGCACCACCAGGGACATGAAGGATGTGGGCACCACCATGGGCACAGGGGATGTGGGCACCAATGTGGGCACGGGGGTTGTGTGCACCACCACGGGCATGAGGGATGTGGGCACCTCCGTGGGCATGAGGGATGTGGGCATCACCATGGGCACAGGGGATGTGGGCATGAGGGATGTGGGCACTACCATGGACATGAGGGATGTGGGCATCACCGTGGGCATAAGGGATGTGGGCACCACTATGAGGGCTTCTTGGGAGGGGAGGGGCTTATGAGGGTGGGGTCTCAGAATGGGGTGGGGTGGGGTGCCCACCCTGACCCCTGCCCGTGTCTCTCCGTGGTGCCCAGCGGGTTCAGTGTGACCTCAGGGGGGCAGACGCGCATCTTCAAGCCCATCTCTGTCCAGACCATGTGGTGAGTGAGCCCTGGGGGCCTTTGTGGGCACAGGGGAACGTGGGCACCAACGGGGGACGTGGGTACCACCTTGGGACACTGCCATGGACATGGGGGACAGGGGCATCAACGTGGGCATGGGGAATGTGGGCACTCCTTGTCCATGGTGGTTGTGGTCACCACTGGCACGGGGCAAGTGGGCACCTTCATGGACGTGGGAGAAATGGGCACCACTATGGCCACAAGGGATGTGGGCACCACCACGGGCACGGGGGATGTGGGTGCCACCTTGGGTATGGGTGTGTGGGTCCCACCATGGGCACAGGGGATGTGGTCGTCCTCATGGGTGTGTGAGAAGTGGGCACCACCATGGCCACAAGAGGGACAGGGATGGGATGGCATGGCATGGCATGGCATGGCAGGAGATGGGATGGAATGGTATGGAATGGATGGAATGGCATGGGATGGCATGGGAGGAGATGGCATGGGAGGAGATGGGATGGCATGGAATGGCATGGAATGGCATGGCATGGCATGGCATGGCATGGGATGGCATGGGAGGAGATGGGATGGCATGGAATGGCATGGAATGGCATGGGATGGCATGGGAGGAGATGGGATGGGATGGCATGGAATGGGATGGAATGGCATGGGAGGAGATGGGATGGCATGGAATGGCATGGAATGGCATGGGATGGCATGGAATGGGATGGCATGGGAGGAGATGGGATGGCATGGAATGGGATGGAATGGCATGGGTTGGCATGGGAGGAGATGGCATGGGAGGAGATGGGATGGCATGGAATGGCATGGAATGGCATGGCATGGCATGGAATGGGATGGCATGGGAGGAGATGGGATGGCATGGAATGGCATGGAATGGCATGGCATGGCATGGCATGGAATGGGATGGCATGGGAGGAGATGGGATGGCATGGAATGGCATGGGATGGCATGGGAGGAGATGGCATGGGAGGAGATGGGATGGCATGGAATGGCATGGAATGGCATGGCATGGCATGGAATGGGATGGCATGGGAGGAGATGGGATGGCATGGAATGGCATGGAATGGCATGGCATGGCATGGCATGGAATGGGATGGCATGGGAGGAGATGGGATGGCATGGAATGGCATGGGATGGCATGGAATGGGATGGCATGGGAGGAGATGGGATGGCATGGAATGGCATGGAATGGCATGGGATGGCATGGAATGGGATGGCATGGGAGGAGATGGGATGGCATGGAATGGGATAGAATGGCATGGGATGGCATGGAATGGGATGGCATGGGAGGAGATGGGATGGCATGGAATGGGATGGAATGGCATGGGATGGCATGGGAGGAGATGGCATGGGATGGCATGGATTGGGATGGCATGGGAGGAGATGGCATGGCATGGGGATGGTGACAAGGACACCAGAAGAGATGGAATGGGAAGGGGATGAGGACAGGGATGGGATATGGGTGGGCACCACCGTGGCCATGATGGTTGTAGGTACCACTATGGCCACAAGTGATGTGGGCACCACCACGGGCACGAGGGATGTGGGTACCATCATGGGTGGGGTTGAAGTGGGCACCACCATGAGCCAATGGGGATGTGGGGGGGGGGGTGGGGCCACATGTGCTGGGAGAGGGGAGGTGACCCCACCATGCTGGTGGGAACCAAAGTGGTGAGGTCACCACCGTGGCCGTGGTGGTGGTGGTGGGGCTGGGTTGGTGGTGGTGTTGGTGGGGTGTTGGTGGGATGTTAGGGTTGGGGGGGTGATGGTGTTGGTTGGGTGGTGGTGGTGGGGTGGTGGGATGTTGTGGGTGATGTTGATGGTGGTGTTGGTGGTCGGTTGGTGGTTGGGGGTTGGTGGTGGTGGTGGTGCTGGTGGTCGGTTGGTGGTTAGAGGTTGGTGGTGGTGGTGATGGTGTTGGAGTGGTGGTGTTGGTTGGGTGGTGATGGTGGAGTGGTGGGGTTGGTTGGGTGGTGGTGGGGTGGTTGGGATGGTGTTGGAGTGGTGGTGTTGGTTGGGTGGTGATGGTGGAGTGGTGGGGTGGTGGGGTGGTGGTGGTGGGGGGTGGTTGGGATGGTGTTGGAGTGGTGGTGTTGGTTGGGTGGTGATGGTGGAGTGGTGGGGTTGGTGGGTTGTTGGTGAGGGGGGTGGTGGTGGTGGTGGGAGGCTGCTGGTGGTGGTGGAGGGTTGGTGGTGGTGGGAGGGGGGTGGTGGGGTGGTGGTTTTGGTGAGGTAGGTGGTGGTGCTGAGAGGGTGGTGGTGGTGCTGTCGGTGGTGTTGGTGGGGTGGTGGTATTGCAGGGGTGGTTTTGGAGGGGTGTTGGTGGGATGTGAGGGTTGGTGGGATGGTGGTGGTGGTGGTGGGGCAGTGGTGGTGGTGTTGGTGGGGTGTTGGTGTTGGAGGGGTGTTGGTGTTGGAGGACTGTTGGTGGGATGTTAGGGTTGGTGGGGTGGTGTTGGTGGGGTGTTTGTATTGGAGGGGTGTTGGTGTTGGAGAGGGGGTGTTGGTGCGGTGTTGGTGGGATGTTAGGGTTGGTGGGGTGGTGGTGTTGGTGGGGTGGTGTTGGTGGGGTGGTGGTACTGGAGGGGTAGTGGTGTTGGTGTTGGTGGGATGTTCGGGTTGGTGTCGTGTTGGTGCTGGTGGTGGCGTGGTGGTGGTGGTGGTGTTGGAGGGGTGGTGGTGTTGGAGGGGTGGTGGTGTTGGAGGGGTGGTGGTGTTCTTAGAGGGGTGTTGGTGTTGGAGGGATGTTAGGGTTGGTGTTGGTGGGGTGCTGGTTCTGGAGGGGTCCTGGTGCTGGAAGGGTGGTAGTGGTGGTGGTGGGGCATTGGTGCTGGAGGGGTGGTGGTGCTGGATGGGTGGTGGTGGTGGTGGGATGGTAGGGTTGGTGTGGTGGTCTTGGTGTTGGAGGGTTGGTGGTGCTGGAGGGGAGGTGGTGGTGGAGTGGTGGTGGTGTTGGAGGGGTGGTGGTGTTGGAGGGGTGGTGGTAGTGGGATGGTAGGGTTGGTGTGGTGGTCTTGGTGTTGGAGGGTTGGTGGTGCTGGAGGGGTGTTGGTGGTGGCGTGGTGGTGGTGTTGGAGGGGTGGTGGTGCTGGATGGGTGGTGGTGGTGGGATGTTAGGGTTGGTGTGGTGTTGGTGCTGGTGGGGTGCTGGTGCTGGAGGGGTGTTGGTGGTGGCGTGGTGGTGGTGTTGGAGGGGTGGTGTTGCTGGATGGGTATTGGTGGTGGGATGATAGGGTTGGTGTGGTGGTCTTGGTGTTGGAGGGGTGTTGGTGTTGGAGGGTTGGTGGTGCTGGAGGGGTGGTGGTGGCAGCGTGGTGGTGGTGTTGGAGGGGTGTTAAGGTTGGTGGTGGTGTTGAAGGGGTGGTGGTGCTGGAGGGATGGTGGTGGTGCTGGTGGGATGTTAGGGTTGGAGGGGTGGTGGTGGTGGATGGGTGGTGGTGGTGTTGGTAGGATGTTAGGGTTGGAGGGGTGGTGGTGTTGGTGTTGAAGGGATTTTAGAATTGGTGGTGGTGTTGGAGGGGTGGTGGTGTTGGAGAGGTGGTGGTGGTGATGGTGGTGGGGCATTGGTTCTGGAGGGGTGGTGGTGTTGGTGGGATGTTAGGGTTGGTGTGGTGGTGGTGCTGGTGGGGTGCTGGTGCTGGAGGGGTGTTGGTGGTGGCGTGGTGGTGGTGTTGGAGGGGTGGTGGTGCTGGATGGGTGGTGGTGGGATGGTAGGGTTGGTGTGGTGGTCTTGGTGTTGGAGGGGTGTTGGTGTTGGAGGGTTGGTGGTGCTGGAGGGATGGTGGTTGTGCTGGTGGGATGTTAGGGTTGGAGGGGTGGTGGTGGTGGATGGGTGGTGGTGGTGTTGGTAGGATGTTAGGGTTGGAGGGGTGGTGGTGTTGGTGTTGAAGGGATTTTAGAGTTGGTGGTGGTGTTGGAGGGGTGGTGGTGCTGGATGGGTGGTGGTGGTGGGATGGTAGGGTTGGTGTGGTGGTCTTGGTGTTGGAGGGGCGTTGGTGCTGGAGGGTTGGTGGTGCTGGAGGGGTGGTGGTGGTATGTTAGGGTTGGAGGGGTGGTGGTGGTGGAGGGGTGGTGGTGGTGTTGGTAGGATGTTAGGGTTGGAGGGGTGTTGGTGTTGGTGTTGAAGGGATTTTAGAGTTGGTGGTGGTGTTGGAGGGGTGGTGGTGCTGGAGAGGTGGTGGTGATGGTGGTGGGGCATTGATTCTGGAGGGGTGGTGGTGTTGGTGGGATGTTAGGGTTGGTGTGGTGTTGGTGCTGGTGGGGTGCTGGTGCTGGAGGGGTGTTGGTGGTGGCGTGGTGGTGGTGTTGGAGGGGTGGTGGTGCTGGATGGGTGGTGGTGGGATGGTAGGGTTAGTGTGGTGGTCTTGGTGTTGGAGGCGTGTTGGTGTTGGAGGGTTGGTGGTGCTGGAGGGATGGTGGTGGTGGTGGTGGGATGTTAGGGTTGGAGGGGTGTTGGTGTTGAAGGGATTTTAGAGTTGGTGGTGGTGTTGGAGGGGTGGTGGTGCTGGAGAGGTGGTGGTGGTGGGATGGTAGGGTTGGTGTGGTGGTCTTGGTGTTGGAGGGGCGTTGGTGTTGGAGGGTTGGTGGTGCTGGAGGGGTGGTGGTGGTGGCGGCGTGGTGGTGTTGGAGGGGTGTTAAGGTTGGTGGTGGTGTTGGAGGGGTGGTGGTGCTGGAGGGATGGTGGTGGTGGGATGTTAGGGTTGGAGGGGTGGTGGTGGTGGAGGGGTGGTGGTGGAGGGGTGTTAAGGTTGGTGTTGGTGTTGGAGGGGTGGTGGTGCTGGAGGGATGGTGGTGGTGGTGGTGGGATGTTAGGGTTGGAGGGGTGTTGGTGTTGGTGTTGAAGGGATTTTAGAGTTGGTGGTGGTGGTGGAGGGGTGGTGGTGGTGGGATGGTAGGGTTGGTGTGGTGGTCTTGGTGTTGGAGGGGTGTTGGTGTTGGAGGGTTGATGGTGCTGGAGGGGAGGTGGTGGTGGAGTGGTGGTGGTGTTGGAGGGGTGTTAAGGTTGGTGGTGGTGTTGGAGGGGTGGTGGTGCTGGAGGGGTGGTGGTGGTGGTGGTGGTGGGATGTTAGGGTTGGAGGGGTGTTAGTGTTGGTGTTGAAGGGATTTTAGAGTTGGTGGTGGTGTTGGAGGGGTGGTGGTGCTGGATGGGTGGTGGTGGGATGGTAGGGTTAGTGTGGTGGTCTTGGTGTTGGAGGGTTGGTGGTGCTGGAGGGGTGGTGGTGGTGGGATGTTAGGGTTGGAGGGGTGGTGGTGGTGGCGGCGTGGTGGTGGTGTTGGTAGGATGTTAGGGTTGGAGGGGTGTTGGTGTTGAAGGGATTTTAGAGTTGGTGGTGGTGGTGGAGGGGTGGTGGTGCTGGAGAGGTGGTGGTGGTGGGATGGTAGGGTTGGTGTGGTGGTCTTGGTGTTGGAGGGGCGTTGGTGCTGGAGAGTTGGTGGTGCTGGAGGGGTGGTGGTGGCGGCGTGGTGGTGGTGTTGGAGGGGTGTTAAGGTTGGTGGTGGTGTTGGAGGGGTGGTGGTGTTGGTGGGATGGTGGTGGTGGTGGTGGTGGTGCTTGAGGGGTGTTGGTGCTGGAAGGGTGGTGGTGGCAGGCGTTTTGCGTCAGGGCGGCGCTGCAGGAGCTGCACCGCGCGTGCGAGGAGGCGTCGCGGGGTGGCCACGTGCCCGGGGGGCCTGCGCTGGGCTGGGCCCGCGCCTACGCGACCGCGGTGGCCTCGGAGCAGAGCTGCCTCAACGAGTGGGCGGCCATGGCCGGGCTCGAGTCCGTGCGGCCCAGCTCGCCCTCCAGGTACGGACTGCGGAGGGGGCGGGGCTGATGGGGAGGGCGGGGCTTGTGGAGAGGGCGGAGCTTCTGGAGAGGGCGGGGCTGGTAGGGAGGGCGGGGCGTGTGGAGAGGGCGGGGCTGGTGGAGAGGGCGGGGCTGGTGGAGAGGACGGGGCTGGTGGAGAGGGCGGGGCGTGTGGAGAGGGCGGGGCGTGTGGAGAGGGCGGGGCTGGTGGGGAGGGCGGGGCATGTGGAGAGGGCGGGGCTGGTGGAGAGGGCGGGGCGTGTGGAGAGGGCGGGGCGTGTGGAGAGGGCGGGGCATGTGGAGAGGGCGGGGCTTGTGGAGAGGGCGGGGCTGGTGGGGACGGCGGGGCTGGTGGGGAGGGCGGGGCGTGTGGAGAGGGCGGGGCATGTGGAGAGGGCGGGGCTGGTGGAGAGGGCGGGGCTGGTGGGGAGGGCGGGGCTGTGGAGAGGGCGGAGCTTCTGGAGAGGGCGGGGCTTGTGGGGAGGGCGGAGCTTCTGGAGAGGGCGGGGCTTCTGGAGAGGGCGGGGCTTCTGGAGAGGGCGGGGCGTGTGGAGAGGGCGGGGCGTGTGGAGAGGGCGGGGCTTCTGGAGAGGGCGGGGCGTGTGGAGAGGGCGGGGCTGGTGGAGAGGGCGGGGCTGGTGGGGAGGTCGGGGCTGTGGAGAGGGCGGGGCTGGTGGAGAGGGCGGGGCTGGTGGAGGGGGCGGGGCTGGTGGAGGGGGCGGGGCTGGTGGAGGGGGCGGGGCTGGTGGAGGGGGCGGGGCTGGTGGAGGGGGCGGGGCGTGTGGAGAGGGCGGGGCTTGTGGAGAGGGCGGAGCTTGTGGAGAGGGCGGGGCGTGTGGAGAGGGCGGGGCGTGTGGAGAGGGCGGGGCGTGTGGGGAGGGCGGGGCTGGTGGGGAGGGCGGGGCTGGTGGAGAGGGCGGGGCGTGTGGAGAGGGCGGGGCTGGTGGAGAGGGCGGGGCTGGTGGAGAGGGCGGGGCTGGTGAGGAGGGCGGGGCTTGTGGAGAGGGCGGGGCTTGTGGAGAGGGCGGAGCGTGTGGAGAGGGCGGGGCGTGTGGAGAGGGCGGGGCGTGTGGAGAGGGTGGGGCTGGTGGAGAGGGCGGGGCTACTGCCAGGGCGGGGGATTGGATGGAGCTGAGAAGGAGGGGCTTGGGGGGCGTGGCTTATGGAAAGGGGTGGGGTTTGGACTGAGAGGCAGGGCTTGGGGAAATGGGACATTGGCTGAGGGGTGGGGCTTGAAGAAAGGGGCGGGGCTTGTGGAAAGAAGCAGGGATGGGGTGGAGGGGCAGAGCTGGGGGTGGGCTAAGGGGTGGGGTTTGTAAGAAAGGGGCGTGGCTAATTGAGGGGGAGGGGCTTGGGTGCGGTGGGGTTTGGTGTAAAGGGGCGGGGTCTGGGCTGAGGGGCGGGGCTAATGGTTGGGAGGGTCTTGTCAAGGGGTGGGGAGAGGGGGTGGGGCTGTGCTGGGAGGGGGTGGGACCTGGGTTAAGGGGTGGGGCTAATCAAGGGCGGGGCTTGTGGAAGGAGGGGCTTGGACTGAGGGGTGGGGCTAATGGAGGGGCGGGGCTTGTAACAGGGTAGAGTGATTGGGTGGGGCTGTGAGAAGGTGGGGCTTGTGCTGAGGGGCGGGGCTTTGTGGTGAAGGGGTGGGGTGATTGGGTGGCGCTCAGCTGGGAGGGGGCAGGGCCTGTGTTGAGGGGCGGGGCTAATTGAGGGGCGGGGTTTTGTAGTAAAGGAGTGACGTGATTGGATTGTGCTGAGGGGTGGGGCTTAAATGCGCTGGGAGGAGCTTCCCCCCTGAGCAGGTGCCATAGGGAGGCGGGGCTTGCATTGAGGGGCGGGGCTTTGGGGTGGAGGAGGGTGGAGCCTGGGCAGGGTGGGCACTGGGTGGGGCAGGTGGGTGATGCCACCCGTGACGCGGGTGGCACCAGGCCGGCGGCGTCGGAGCTGTCGGAGCAGACGGTGCGGGCGCTGCTGCGGGAGGTGATGGCCAGCGCCGACCTGGAGAGCGTCACCTCCAAGGAGGTGGGTGGCACCAGAAGAGGGTCCTGGTGGGTCCAGGGCCTGGTGCCAGGCAGAGTCAGGGCCATCCTTCATCCCTTGGTGATGTCCAGGTGCGGGAGGAGCTGGAGCAGCGCATGGGGCACAGCCTGGCCGAGCACAAGGACTTCATCGACAACGAGATGCTCCTGGTGTTGGCACAGATGGACCGGCCCTCCCGCATCTTCCCACACCTCTACCTGGTGGGCAGCGGCGTGGGCAAGGGTGGGCAAGGGTGGGCAGGGGTGTCCTCATCGCTCAAGGCTGTCGCCACGCAGGGCTCCGAGTGGAACGCGGCCAACCTGGAGGAGCTGCAGCAGAACCGGTGAGCGTGGAGTGGTGCAAGGTCATCTGGGGTCATGGTGGGGTGGGCACGGGGTCATCTGGGGTGGCACAGTAGGGCGGGCATGGGGTCATCGTGGGGCATCATGGTGGGGTAGGCACGGGGTCATCGTGGGGCATCATGGTGGGGTGGGCACGGGGTCATCTGGGGTGGCACAGTAGGGCAGGCATGGGTCATCGTGGGGCATCATGGTGGGGTGGGCACGGGGTCATCTGGGGTGGCACAGTAGGATGGGCACGGGGTCATCTGGGGTGGCACAGTAGGGCGGGCATGGGTCATCGTGGGGCATCATGGTGGGGTGGGCACGGGGTCATCTAGGGTGACACAGTAGGGCGGGCATGGGTCATCGTGGGGCATCATGGTGGGGTGGGCAGGGGGGTCATGGTGAGGTGGGCATAGGGTCATGGTGGGTTGTCGTGGTGGGATAGACATGGGGTCATCGTGGGTTGTCATAGTGGAGTAGGCACAAGGTCATCATCAGGTGTCATGGTGGGATGACATGGGGCCATCTGGAGGTCCCAGTGGGGTAGGCATAAGGTCACCTGGGGTAAGGTGTTGGACAGGGTCATCATGAGGTGCCCCAGCAGGGTGGGCATGAGATTACCATGAGATGATCTGGTAGGGTGGGCACAGGGTCATCAGGTGACACTGATCGGGTGGGCGTGGGGTCATCAAGGGGCACTGATCAGGTGGGCATGGGGTCATCAAGGGGCACTGATGAGGTGGCCATGGTGTCATCAAGGGGCACTGATCAGGTGGGCATAGGGTCATCAAGGGGCACTGATGAGGTGGGCATGGGGTCATCAAGGGGCACTGATCAGGTGGGCATAGGGTCATCAAGGGGCACTGATCAGGTGGGCATGGGGTCATCAAGGGGCACTGATGAGGTGGCCATGGGGGTCATCAAGGGGCACTGATCAGGTGGGCATAGGGTCATCAAGGGGCACTGATGAGGTGACCATGGGGTCATCAGGTGACACTGAACAGGTGGGCATGGGGTCATCAAGAGACACCAATGGTGTTGGTGTGGGGTCTTTGTAGGACACCCACCAGGTTGGCCATGGGGTCCTCATGGGCCACATGGCACAGTGGGCGCAGCAGGGCTATGGTGGGGTGGACGTGGGACCACCCCACAGAGCTCGAGCAGCTCCCCCAACCCCTGCGTGCCCTCCCACCCCCCTGTGCCCCTTGCCCGTGGCACCGCAGGGTCACCCACATCCTGAACGTGGCGCGGGAGATCGACAACTTCTTCCCGGCGTTGTTCACCTACATGAACGTGCGGGTGGACGATGAGGAGACAGCCCAGCTCCTGCCCCACTGGAACGACACCTTCCTCTTCCTCTCCCGTGCCCGGTCAGTGGGGGCACGTGGGGACACGTTATGGGGTGGTGAGGGCACCTGGGGAGGTGGGGTGGCTATGGTGGGGGCATCTTGGTGACATTGGGGGCCCTGGGGATGTGGGGATCACCGGGTGGCACCGTGGTGGCTGGGGATGTGGGGAGCCCTGGGTTCCTGATGCCCCAGGTGGCACTGGGGTAGCTGGGGCAATGGGGAGCACTGGGGCAAAGGGGGTGCCTGGGTGGCACTGTGGTGGCTGGGGACATTGGGAGCTCTGGGAATGTGGGGATCACCGGGTGGCACCGTGGTGGTTGGGGACGTGGGGAGCACTGGGGATGTGGGGAGCACTGGGGACATGGGGATCCCTGGGTGGCACCGTGGTAGCTGGGGACGTGGGGAGCCTTGGGCCTGTGGGATGTGGGGAGCCCTGGGGATGTGGGGACCCCTGGGTGGCACTGAGCTGGCTGGGGACGTGGGGAGCCCTGGGGACGTGGGGACACTGGGTGCCACCATGGCAGTGGGGGCTGTGGGGAGCCCTGGGGATGCGGGGAGCCCTGGGGATGCTGGGACCCCTGGGAGGCACCGTGGTGGCTGGGGACATCTGGAGCCCTGGGGACGTGGGGAGCCCTGGAGACATGGGGACACTGGGTGCCACCATGGCAGTGGAGGGCATGGGGAGCCCTGGGGACATGGGGACACTGGGTGCCACCATGGCAGTGGAGGGCATCTGGAGCCCTGGGGATGTGGGGAGCCCCGGGTGGCAACGTGGTGGCTGGGGACGTGGGGAGTCCCAGGGATGCAGGGAGCCCTGGGGATTCGGAGACCCCCGGGTGGCACTGAGGTGGCTGGGGACGTGGGGAGCCCTGGGGACGTGGGGACACTGGGTGCCACCATGGCAGCGGAGGGCATGGGGAGCCCCAGGGATGTGGGGAGCCCCGGGTGGCAACGTGGTGGCTGGGGACGTGGGGAGTCCTGAGGATGCAGGGAACCCCGGGGATGCGGAGACCCCCAGGTGGCACTGAGGTGGCTGGGGACACTGGGGAGCCCTGGGGACACTGGGTGCCACCATGGCAGTGGAGGGTATGGGGAGCCCTGGGGATTTGGGGACCCCTGGGTGGCACTGAGGTGGCTGGGAACGTGGGGAGCCCTGGGGACGTGGGGACACTGGGTGCCACCATGGCAGTGGAAGGCATGGGGAGCCCTGGGTGGCACTGAGGTGGCTGGGGACGTAGGGACACTGGGGATGTGGGGACACTGGGTGCCACCATGGCAGCGGAGGGTGTGGGGAGCCCTGGGGATGTGGGGACACTGGGTGCCACCATGGCAGTGGAGGGCATGGGGAGCCCTGGGGATGCGGGGAGCCCCGGGTGGCACTGAGGTGGCTGGGGACGTGGGGAGCCCTGGGGACGTGGGGACACTGGGTGCCACGATGGCAGTGAAGGGCATGGGGAGCCCTGGGTGGCAACGTGGTGGCTGGGGACGTGGGGAGCCCTGAGGATGCGGGGAACCCCGGGGATGCGAAGACCCCCAGGTGGCACTGAGGTGGGTGGGGACGTGGGGAGCCCTGGGGATGTGGGGACACTGGGTGCCACCATGGCAGTGAAGGGCATGGGGAGCCCTGGGTGGCAACGTGGTGGCTGGGGACGTGGGGAGCCCCAGGGATGTGGGGAGCCAAGGGGATGCGGAGAGCCCCGGGTGGCACTGAGGTGGCTGGGGACGTGGGGAGCCCTGGGGATGTGGGGACCCCTGGGTGCCACCATGGCAGTGAAGGGCATGGGGAGCCCTGGGTGGCAACGTGGTGTCTGGGGACGTGGGGAGCCCTGGGGACGTGGGGACACTGGGTGCCACCATGGCAGTGGAGGGCATGGGGAGCCCTGGGTGGCAACGTGGTGTCTGGGGACGTGGGGAGCCCTGGGGATGTGGGGACCCTGGGTGCCACCATGGCAGTGAAGGGCATGGGGAGCCCTGGGTGGCACTGAGGTGGCTGGGGACGTGGGGACACTGGGGACGTGGGGACACTGGGTGCCACCATGGCAGTGGAGGGTATGGGGAGCCCTGGGGATGTGGGGACACTGGGTGCCACCATGGCAGTGGAGGGCATGGGGAGCCCTGGGGATTTGGGGACCCCTGGATGGCACTGAGGTGGCTGGGGACGTGGGGAGCCCTGGGGACATGGGGACACTGGGTGCCACCATGGCATTGGAGGGCATGGGGAGCCCCGGGGATGCGGGGATCCCCGGGTGGCAGCGTGGCGGCCGCGCCGACGAGGCCTTGCGCGGTGCCAACGAGCGTGATGGCGGCAGGGCGAGCGGCGGGCGGGCGCTGGTGCACTGCCGCATGGGGCTGAGCCGCTCGGCCGCCACCGTGCTGGCCTACGCCATGAAGGAGTTCGCGTGGCCGCTGGAGCGGGCGCTGCGCCACCTCCGGCACTGCCGCCCCGCCGCGCGCCCCAACCCCGGCTTCATGCGCCAGCTCGACTTCTACCAGGGCATCCTCAGTGCCAGGTGGGTGGGGATGAAGGGGGTGGAGGTTTGGGGGCGTGGCTGGTGAGGCCACACCTCATTGGCCACGAAGGGGTGGTCACTTGGTGGGAGAGGGGTGGGGCTTTATGTGACCACGCCCCCCCATGTAGGAGGGGTGTGGCTTATTTGACCCCACCCCTTATGCTGGCACAGGGATTGGTGTGATTCCACATCCCTTTGGCCAGGAAGGGGGCGGGACTTCTATGACCACGCCCCCATTGGGCAAAAAGTGGGTGGGGTTTATGTGACCACGCCCCCAATGTAGGAGGGGTGTGGCTTATTTGACCCCACCCCTTATGCTGGGGCTGGGATTTGAGTGACCACTCCCCCTTGAGTGGGTGGGGGGGGTTGATTCCACACCCCTTTGGCCAGGAAGGGGGCGGGACTTCTATGACCACGCCCCCATTGGGCAAAAAGTGGGTGGGGTTTATGTGACCACGCCCCCAATGTAGGAGGGGTGTGGCTTATTTGACCCCACCCCTTGTGCTGGGGCTGGGATTTGAGTGACCACTCCCCCTTGAGTGGGTGGGGGGGGTGATTCCACATCAATTTGGCCAGGAAGGGGGCGGGACTTCTATGACCACGCCCCCATTGGCTAGGAGAGGATGGGTCTTGTTTGACCACGCCCACTGTGTGGGAGGGGTGTGGTCTGGAGGGGCAGGGATTGGTGATCGGTGTGACCACGGCCCTTTGGGACGCGAGGGGTAGGGTTTGATGAGACCACGCCCACTTTGGCACAATAAGGGGCGTGGCCAATTGGTGGGTTGGGGGGAGCACTGAGTCCCATGGCAGGAAGACCAGGGAGGTGATGGTGCTGATGGGGTTCTCTGGTGACTGGAATACTGGGGTCACCTTTGGGCCCCTCACTCCAAGAAGGCCCTGGAGGGGCTGGAGAGCGTCCAGAGAAGGGAACTGGGGAAGGGGCTGGAGAACAGGGGTTGTGGGAGCAGCTGAGGGACCTTGGGGGGGTTTGGTCTGGAGAAGAGGAGGCTGAGGGGAGACCTCATCCCTGTCCACAACTGCCTGAGAGGAGGCTGTGGGGAGGGGGGTGCTGGGCTCTGCTCCCAAGTGATGGGATGAGAGGAAATGACCTCAAGTTGCACCAGGGGAGGTTCAGGTTGGACATCAGGAAGAATTTCTTCCCCAAAAGGGTTCTCAGGCCCTGGCAGAGGCTCCCAGGGGGGTGGTGGAGCCTCCATCCCTGCAGGGGTTCAAAGATGGGTGCATGAGGTGCTCAGGGATCTGGTTCAGTAGTGGACAGGGCCGGTTGGACTCGATGATCTCCAAGGTCTTTTCCAACCAGGAGATCCCATGATTCTATGGCTTTGATCATTGCAGCATCTTCTGTTTGGCAGCAGGAGGAGGATCCCATCCCATGTGGAGCAGCCTGGTTCCTTCTGGGAGACAAGGGACAGGGGATGGGATGAGAGGAGATGACCTCCAGTTGCACCAGGAGAGGTTTAGATGGGATAATGGGAACAATTTCTTTATGGAAAGAGTGGTGAAGCCCTGGCAGAGGCTGCCCAAGGAGGTGGTGAAGTCAAAACCCTGGAGGGGTTCTAAAGATGGGCAGATGAGGTGCTCAGGGGTCCAGTTCAGGGCTGGTTGGACTCGATGATCTCCAAGCTCTTTCCAACCAAGCGATTCTTCTCGTGCCCTGCCTGGCAGCCGACACAGCAGCCTCTGGGAGCCCAAGGCATCGGAGCAGGTGCCCCAGCCTGATGAGGTTGACCCAGAAACCACCTTAGGGGATGAGACCACCTCATGCCCACAGCCCCCTGAGGAGGTGACCTCACCGGGGCTGTTGGGGACCTCCCGGCGGCCCCGCATCTCCCTCTGCGCCGTCATGCGGAGCATCAGCCAACTGGAGAGCCCCGAGCCCCCCGAGCTGCCGGGGGAGCCCCTGGATGGGGAGGTGAGCGTGGGGCAGGGACAAAGAGGGGGTCACCAAGCCCATGGCCATGGCTGAGCCCCCCTCCCCGTGTTGCCCCACCCCTCCTTTGCAGGTGTTCGTGGCCGCGGAGCCCCCAACCCATGGTGCCTCCCACCCCGGGGCACGGCCGTCTTCCCGGCCTCGCCGCGTCGTGCGCCAGGCCAGCCTGGATGGTGGCCCCAACCCCACGGGTGACATCCCCTGCACCCCATCCCCTGCCCCCTAACTTGGGAGGGGGGGTTGGGGCAGAGCAACCCCTCGCCCTGAGGGAAGGGGCGAAGCCTAAGCCTGTTGGAGGGGTCCTCAGGGAGTTGTCACACCACCACCACCCCCCCCCCCATCACTGCTGCACTTTGAGGGATGGAGGTGGCTCTGCCTCATCCCCCCCCACGCACAGGGTCCCCACGGCCACCCCCCACCCATGCCAAAGATGCCAGCAAATAAAACCCTCTTAAGAGTCATTTTGGAGTTTTGATAGAACCATGGAATGGGTTGGGTTGGAAGGGACCTCAAAGCCCATCCAGTTCCAGCCCCTCTTGTCATAGAACCATGGAATGGGTTGGGTTGGAAAGGATCTCAAAGCCCATCCAGTTCCACCTCCTCTGTCATAGAACCATGGAATGGGTTGGGTTGGAAGGGACTTCAAAGCCCACCCAGTTCCACCCCCTCTGTCATAGAACCATGGAATGGATTGGGTTGGAAAGGATCTCAAAGCCCATCCAGTTCCACCTCCTCTATCATAGAACCATGGAATGGGTTGGGTTGGAAAGGATCTCAAAGCCCATCCAGTTCCACCTCCTCTGTCATAGAACCATGGAATGAGTTGGGTTGGAAAGGAACCTCAAAGCCCATCCAGTTCCACCCCATGCCATGGGCAGGGACACCTCCCACTGGATCAGGGGGCTCCAAGCCCCATCCAACCTGGCCTTCAACACCTCCAGGGATGGGGCAGCCACAGCTTCTCTGGGCAACCTGGGCCAGGGCCTCCCCATACATAGAATCACCTGGTTGGAAAAGATCTTCAAGATCATCATGTCCAACCGTACCTGTCCACTAAAGCAGGTCCCTGAGCTCCTCATCTACCCATCTTTTTAACCCCTCCAGGGATGGAGACTCCACCACCTCCCTGGGCAGCCTCTGCCAGGGCCTGAGAACTCTTTCAGTAAAGAAACTTTTCCTGATGTCCAATCTGAACCTGCCCTGATGAAACTTGAGGCCATTTCCTCTGGTCCTGTCACCTGGAAGAAGAGCCCAGCACCCACCTCACCACAACCTCCTTCCAGGCAGTTGTAGACAGCGATGAGGTCTCCCCTCAGCCTCCTTTTCCCCAGGCTGAACAGCCCCAGGTCCCTCACCTGCTCCTCTGTGTGTTAAGTATGGGATGTGCTGAACAGAGGTGTCTCCTAAAACTGTCCAGTTCTGGAATCCCCACCGTAAGAAAGAGATGGAAGTGTTGGAGTGGGTCCAGAGGAGGCCATGGAGATGATCCAAGGGCTGGAGCACCTCTGCAGGCTGAGGGACTTAGGGGGGGGTTTGGTCTGGAGAAGAGGAGGCTGAGGGGAGACCTCATCCCTGTCCACAACTGCCTGAGAGGAGGCAGATCCCATCCCTGGAGGTGTTCCAAGGCCAGGTTGGATGGGAGTTGTCCAGTGGGAGTTGTCTTTGCCCATGGAACCGGATGGACTTGGAGGTCCCTTCAACACAAACCATTCCATGGTTTCCCCCCATCCCAGGGGACAAACGACCACCACAGCCTCCAGCTTGAGCTCTCCTGTGTGTTAGTTTATTTTTCCAGCTTGATGGTGCCTGGCTGGAGGCAGGATCTCTGCAGGAGACACCGGAGGGTGGTTGGTTGGAGCTGGGATGAAGGGACAGTTGAGAGAGCGTTGGGACGCTCAACCCAGCGCCTTCAGCCTCTCCGCAGCTTGGACACCTTTGGGAAGACAATTGGTCCCTGGGAGGTGACCACGCTCCTGGCTCCAGCTCTCCTGTTCCCCAGAGACCGTCGGGCTCCTGCAGAGAACAGAGGGTTGGGGTGGGAAGGAGGAACCCACAGAGATCCCCCCAACACCCCGTGGTGGTCCCCAGACTCACGGGAGGGCACTCCCAGCTGGCAGGAGGGCCGGCAGGGCTCGGGCTGTGCCAGGTGGCACACGGATGCGCTGCAGGAGATGTAGACCTGGAAGCCACAGGTGAGCATCAGCAGGAGGTCTTGGGGACTCTGAAGAAGGTGCTTCAAGGAACACCTTCCCCGAGCAGTGTGGGCTCCGTGGTGCCAGGGAGAGGACAGGAGCAGCAATGCTGTGCCAGCACCGCCAGCAGCCACGGGGTTTGGTGAGGTTGGGGGTCAGGAGGATCTCTGAAGGCCACGAGCAACCCTTTGGGTGATGCCATGGGGCACCTCTGCCCTTCCCTCACCTCTCCCTCCAGCACTGCCGTGGCTGGGGGCTCCACGAAGGTGAAGGTGGAGATGACGAAGCGCTGGTAGTGGCTGGGGAAGGGCACCTGCAGCGAGGCCGGTCCCACCGGCACCAGCTGCGTCCTGTAGTTGTCCCCTTCAAACGGGCACCTGGGGAACGCCAGGAGGACCCTCAGCTGGTGTAGGTGACCCCCACACGCTCCCTTGCTCTCCATCCTCCTGTCCCACCACTCACCCGTCCACCAGGATGGGCCACTGGGGCTCAGCGCCCGCGTCGGCGCTGGGGGCCGCCCAGCATTGGTGCAGGACCAGCACCAGGTTGGGGTCGGTCTTCTGCAGGAGGCGAACCTCCACGTAGATGGGGTCCCTCAGCACCCTCACCAAGGGGTGGTCGTCATCCGGGTGGTAGGAGGTGTAGCTCTCATCTTTGGGAAGGGTGAGAGGTTGAGCTGGAGACACATTGGGAGGGGGGGGGGGGGGGAAGTGGGGTGGGCTTCTCACCGGTTGCGATGCGCAACTGGAGCCCCAGTGGCCCCAGCATGGCCATGGGGCTGGGCGTGGTGGGCACGGCCACCTCCATGCGGAACGGCAGGAGGTCGGTGGCGTTGTAGATGCAGCGAGCCTGGAGGCTGGAAGGAGCAGAGAAGACCTGGGTGGTGGCCCCCCACCCACACCCAGCGGTGCCCTCCAGCCCCACCACAGCATCAGCCCAAGGAGGGGCAACCACCGTGAAGGTCCCCAGTCCCACCAACCAAGCACTAAGAGGAGCAAGGAAGGGGTGGAGGTGGTCTGGGGTGGGGGTGGGGGTGCTGCAAGCAGAGGAGGAGCAGGGTGGGTGGTCCCACCTTCGGCCCACCCTTACATGTAGGTGGTGTCCCGCGTGATGGAGCCGTGAGAAGACCCCTGGACATCAATGGTGGAGATCAGCTGGTTCTCATAGACCAGCTGGTCCTCGATCACCTGGACGTGCACACGGGGTGAGGGTCCCCAGCCGAGCTCTGGGTGGCTTTGAGGGTGGGTTCTTGAGGTGGGGAGGGGGAGAAGGGTGGGGGGGGGGGGGGGGGGGTGTCACATCCCTACTTGGACCGTGGTGCCGCAGTGGGTGACGGGGAAGTGGAACATCACGAAGGTCTCGGTGGCCCTGACGGGCTCGCAGCCCGGTTGGCTGCTGGCCAGGCGCACGCTGTCCAGGTTGTAGGGTTGGGTGGCCAAACCCCGGGGCACCACCAGGATGAAGTGCCCATCCAGTAGGCACTGCACGGTGGCTGCAGCAGGAAGGAAGGAAAGAATTCCATCAACCTGGAGAGCGAGGACCCCTCCAGCCCAGGTTTCTCCAGCCCAGCAAGGTTCTGCCCAAGGTGGTTCCTACCTGTGTTGCCGTAGTAGCAGGGTGTGACGCGGTCCATGTCGTCGTAGCAGCAGCCCACCTGCAGGCAAGCCTCCCGGCCCTGGGGGGCCACGCATGGCATCCTGCCCACGGCCACCTGGCACTGCTCCCGTGTCAGCTGGGCGCCTGTGGTGGCACCGGGGGCGGGGGGGGGGACACAATGCCCTCAGCAAGGCCTTCAGCATCCCCCAGCCAAGTATCCCGCTGCCCTCCTGAGCATCCCCCTCCCCAAAGATCCAGTGCCCAAGCATCCCCTGCTCAAGCATCCTCTGCCCGAGCATCCCCTACCCTAACAAGCATTCCCTGCCCAAGCACCCCCTGCCCAAACATCCCCTGCTCAAGCATTCCCTGCCCAAACATCCCTTGCCCAAGAACCCCCTGCCCGATCATCTCCTTCCCAAGCACACCCTGCCCGAGCACCCTCTGCTTGATCATCCCCTGCCAAATCATCCCCTGCCTGAACATCTCTTACCTGAGCATCCCCTGCCTGAGCATCCCCTGCCAAGCATCCCTCTGCCCTCCTGAGCATCCCCCTCTTCAAGCACCCCCTGCCCATGCACCTCCTGGCCAAGAACCCTCTGCCCAAGCATCCCATGCCCAAGCATCCCATGCCCAAGCATCCCCTGCCCGAGCATCCCCTTCCCTACCAAGCATCCCCTGCTCAAGCATCCCCTGCCCAAGCCCCCCCTGCCCAAACAACCCCTGCTCAAATATTCCCTGCCCAAGCATCTTCTGCCCAAGCACCCCCTGCCCAAGCACCCCGTACCTGAGCATCTCCTGCCCGAGCCCCCCCTCACCCGAGCATCCCCTGCCCTACCAAGCATCCCCTGCCCAAGCCCCCCCTGCCCAAACAACTCCTGCTCAAATATTCCCTGCCCAAGCATCTTCTGCCCAAGCACCCCTCACCCGAGCATCCCCTGCTCAAGCATCCCCTGCCCAAGCATTCCCTGCCCAAGCATTCCCTGCCCAAGCATTCCCTGCCCAAGAACCCCCTGCCTGATCATCTCCTTCCCAAGCACCCCATGCCCAAGCACCTCCTGCCCAAGTACCCCCTGCCCAAGCATCCTCTGCCCAAACACCTCCTTCCCAAGCCCCTCCTGCCTGAGCACCCCCTGCCTGAGCACCCCCTGCCCAAGCACCCCCTTCCCAGGCACCTCCCCACACACCATCCCAAAGCAACCTCCCTGTCACAGAATCATGGAGCGGGTGGTGTTGGAAGAGACCTCAAAGCCCACCCAGTCCCACCTCCTGCCATGGGCAGGGACACCTCCCACTGTATCAGGAGGCTCCAAGCCCCATCCAACCTGGCCTTGAACACCTCCAGGGATGGGGCAGCCACAGCTTCTCTGGGCAACCTGGGCCAGGGCCTCCCCACCCTCACAGGAGAACATTTCTCCCCAAGATCTCATCTCAATCTCCCCCCTTCCAGTTTAAAACCTTTTCCCCTCATCCTGTCACTCCAGACCCTTGGAAAAAGTCCTTCCCCAGCTTTCCTGGAGCCCCTTTCAAGGCTGCTCTAAGGTCTCCCCAGAGCCTTCTCCTCTCCAGGCTGAACAACCCCAACTCTCCCAGCCTGTCCTCACACCAGAGGTTCTCCACCCCTTGGATCATCTCCGTGGCCTCCTCTGGAGTCTCTCCAACAGCTCCAGGTTCTCCCTGTGCTCAGAACTCCAGAGTTGGCCCCAGGGCTCCAGGTGGGGGAACAGAGGGGCACAATCCCCTCTTCTCTCCCATCCTGAGCACCCCACTCCCCACCCTGAGCATCTCGTCATGGCTTTGACCACCTGCTCAGAGCACGATGGGGAGGACCCAGCCCCGTTGTCCCCCTCCATCCCACATTCCTGGCTTACCTGCCCCTGCTGAGGGGTAGAAGAGGGCGGTGGATTCCAGCAGGTTGGGCTGGGACTGAAGGCCAGGACGTAGCAGACCAGGCTGGGCTTGGGGCTGCAGCCCTGGCCTGGCCAGACCCGGTTGAGCCTGAGCCTGGAATCCAGGATGGACCAAACCCGGCTGGGACTGGAGTCCTGGATGCGTTAGACCTGGTTGGAGGTGGCCAGGAGGTACCAGCCCAGCTTGGCTCTGGAGCCCAGGGCGGAGGTGACCAGCTTGGGAGTGGGGCTGAAGGTTGGGGCGAGCCAAACCCAGGTGGCTTTGGGGCTGAGCTGCTGGGCGTAGGAAGCTCGCTTGGGTTTGACCTCCAGGATTCACCAACCCAGGTCGGTTTTGGTTCTGAAACCCTGGACGTGGAAGCCCTGGTTGGGTTTGAGCTCCAGGATGCAACAACCCAGGTTGGTTTTGGTTGTGAAACCCTGGATGAGGAAGCCCTGGTTGGGTTTGAGCTCTGGGATACATCAACCCAGGTTGGTTTTGGGTCTGAAGACCTGGGCGAAGAACCCCTGGTTGGGTTTGACCTCCAGGATTCACCAACCCAGGTTGGTTTTGATTCTGAAACCCTGGACGGGGAAGCCTCGGTTGGGTTTGACCTCCAGGATGCATCAACCCAGGCTGGTTTTGGTTCTGAAACCCTGGACGTGGAAGCCCTGGTTGGGTTTGACCTCCAGGATGCATCAACCCAGGTTGGTTTTGGTTCTGAAACCCTGGACGTGGAAGCCCTGGTTGGGTTTGACCTCCAGGATGCATCAACCCAGGTTGGTTTTGGTTCTGAAACCCTGGACGAGGAAACCTTGGTTGGGTTTGACCTCCAGGATGCACCAAACCAGGTTGGTTTTGGTTCTGAAACCCTGGACGTGGAAGCCCTGGTTGGGTTTGACCTCCAGGATGCATCAACCCAGGCTGGTTTTGGTTCTGAAACCCTGGACGTGGAAGCCCTGGTTGGGTTTGACCTCCAGGATGCACCAAACCAGGTTGGTTTTGGTTCTGAAACCCTGGACGTGGAAGCCCTGGTTGGGTTTGACCTCCAGGATGCATCAACCCAGGTTGGTTTTGGTTCTGAAACCCTGGACGTGGAAACCTTGTTTGGGTTTGACCTCCAGGATGCATCAACCCAGGTTGGTTTTGATTCTGAAACCCTGGACGTGGAAGCCCTGGTTGGGTTTGACCTCCAGGATGCATCAACCCAGGCTGGTTTTGGTTCTGAAACCCTGGACGTGGAAGCCCTGATCGGGTTCGAGGTCCAGGTTGGTTTTGGGGTTGGGTGATGGGGTGAACCAGCCCATGGTGCCCCAGGACCGGTTGGGTCCGAGCCACGGGGTGGACCTTCTCTGAGTTGGTTTGAGGAGCAACCTGAGGTCCCGAGATGGTGAGGGCAGACTGGGACACATGGTGCAGGAGGCCAGGCTGGGACAGGGGGACAAGGACATCACCCTGGCTCTGGTGGCCGCTGTTGCCCCTGTGGTTGGTGTGAACGTTGCCATTTGTGAGGATCTCGTAGTCCTCTGGTTGAGGACAGGTCATGTTGACCTCGTAGGAGGCCACCAGGACCCCGCTGAGAAGCGTCTCCTCCAGGTGCACCCTCAGGACGTAGCGGTCCTCCTGCAGTGGGGTGGGAGGACCAGTGACCCACAGCTCACCAGAGGTGGAGGTGACACTGGTGGGACAGGAGCCTGACCTTCACCAGGACGTGGCAGCCCTCGTAGCCCGTTGAGAAGATGACGGCGCCGTCCGTGCCGGTGTTGAGCCAGTGGAGGCAGATGGAGCAGTTGGCCACGTCAAAGCGGGTGCCAAACTCATCTGTGGTGACACCGTGGGGACTGAGGTGGCACCAGCAGGTGCTGTGATGGTCCCCAGGAGGTCCAGGTGGAGGAGAACCCTCCCTGGTAGCACAACCCCGCACCAAGTGCTCCTCCAAACCGCTGAGAACATCCCAGCAGGGCACCAGCACCCCGGGGCAGATGGGCTTTGGGTGATCCAAGGGCACCAACCCGAGCTGGAGGGACCCTGGGAGAGCTGGTGGGACTCTGGGAGAGCTGGTGGGACCCTGGGAGAGCTGGTGGGACCCTGGGAGATCTGGTGGGACTCTGGCACAGCTGGAGGGACCACAGACAGCTGGTGAGCCCCTGGGAGAGCTGGTGGTTACCCAACACAGCTCCTGAGACTCTGGAGAGCTGGTGGGACCCTGGGAGAGCTGGTAGGACCCCAGCAGACCTGGTGGGACCCTGGGAGAGCTGGTGTGCCCTGGGAGAGGTGGTAGGACCCTGGGAGATTTGGTAGGACCCCAGAAGAGCTGGTGGGACCCTGGGAGAGCTGGTGGGACCCCGGCAGAGCTGGTGGGGCCCTGGCACAGCTGGTGGGACCCCAGCACAGCTGGTGGGACTCCAGTATAGCTGGTGGGATGCTGGGGGAGCTGGTGGGACCCTCGGAGAGCTGGTGGGCCCTGGGAGAGTTGATGGGACCCCAGCACAGCTGGTGGGACCCTGACTCAGCTGGTGGGACACTGGGAGAGCTTGTGGGACCCCAGCACAGCTGGTGGGCCCTGGGAGAGCTGGTGGGACTCCAGCACAGCTGGTGGGACTCCAGTAGAGCTGGTGGGCCCTGGGAGAGCTGGTGGGACCCTGGGAGAGCTGGTGGGACCCTGGGAGAGCTGGTGGGATCCCAGCACAGCTGATGAGACCCTGGGAGAGCTGGTGGGACCCTGAGAGAGCTGGTGGGACTCTGGCTTAGCTGGTAGGACCCCAGCAGAGCTGATGGGACCCCAGCACAGCTGGTGGGGCCCTGGCACAGCTGGTGGGACCCCAGCAGATCTGGTGGGGCCCTGGCACAGCTGGTGGGACCCCAGTACAGCTGGTGGGACTCCAGTATAGCTGGTGGGATGCTGGGGGAGCTGGTGGGACCCTGGGAGAGCTGGTGGGCCCTGGGAGAGTTGATGGGACCCCAGCACAGCTGGTGGGATCCTGACTCAGCTGGTGGGACACTGGGAGAGCTTGTGGGACCCCAGCACAGCTGGTGGGACCCCAGCACAGCTGGTGGGACTCCAGTAGAGCTGGTGGGCCCTGGGAGAGCTGGTGGGACCTCAGCAGAGCTGGTGGGATGCTGGGGGAGCTGATGGGACCCTGGCAAAGCTGGTGGGACTCCAGCATAGTTGGTGGGCCCTGGGAAAGCTGGTGGGACTCTGGGAGAGCTGGTGGGATCCCAGCACAGCTGATGAGACCCTGGGAGAGCTGGTGGGACCCTGAGAGAGCTGGTGGGACTCTGGGAGAGCTGGTAGGACCCCAGCAGAGCTGATGAGACCCCAGCACAGCTGGTGGGACCCCAGTACAGCTGGTGTGGCCCTGGCACAGCTGGTGGGACCCCAGCACAGCTGGTGGGACTCCAGTATAGCTGGTGGGCTCTGGGAGAGCTGGTGGGACCCTGGCTCAGCTGGTAGGACCCCAGCAGAGCTGGTGTGGTCCTGGGAAAGTTGGTGGGACCCCAGCACAGCTGGTAGGGCCCTGGCACAGCTGGTGGGACACTGGGAGAGCTTGTGGGACCCCAGCACATCTGGTGGGGCCCTGGCACAGCTGGTGGGACTCCAGTAGAGCTGGTGGGTCCTGGGAGAGCTGGTGGGACTCTGACTCAGCTGGAGGGACCCCAGCAGATCTGGTGGGACCCCAGCACAGCTGGTGGGACTCCAGTATAGCTGGTGAGATGCTGGGGGAGCTGGTGGGACCCTGGGAGAGCTGGTGGGGCCCTGGGAGAGTTGATGGGACCCTGGGAGAGCTGGTGGGACCCTGGGAGACCTGGTGGGACCCCAGCACAGCTGGTGGGCTGTTGGGGGAGCTGGTGGGCCCCTGGCACAACTGGTGGGCCCTGGGAGAGCTGGTGGGATCCCAAGCACAGCTGGTGGGACCTTGGCACAACTGGTGGGACTCTGGGAGAGCTGGTGGGACACCAGCACAGCTGGTGGGACCCCGGCAGAGCTGGTGGGGCCCTGGCACAGCTGGTGGGACTCCAGTAGAGCTGGTGGGTTGCTGGGGGAGCTGGTGGGACCCTGGGAGAGCTGGTGGGCCCTGGGAGAGTTGATGGGACCCCAGCACAGCTGGTGGGACCCTGACTCAGCTGGTGGGACACTGGGAGAGCTTGTGGGACCCCAGCACAGCTGGTGGGACCCCAGCACAGCTGGTGGGACTCCAGTAGAGCTGGTGGGCCCTGGGAGAGCTGGTGGGACCCTGGGAGAGCTGGTGGGACCCTGGGAGAGCTGGTGGGACTCTGGGAGAGCTGGTGGGATCCCAGCACAGCTGATGAGACCCTGGGAGAGCTGGTGGGACCCTGGGAGAGCTGGTGGGACTCTGGGAGAGCTGGTGGGATCCCAGCACAGCTGATGAGACCCTGGGAGAGCTGGTGGGACTCTGGGAGAGCTGGTGGGACTCTGGGAGAGCCGGTAGGACCCCAGCAGAGCTGATGGGACCCCAGCACAGCTGGTGGGGCCCTGGCACAGCTGGTGGGACCCCAGCAGAGCTGGTGGGACCCTGGGAGAGCTGGTGGGACCCTGGGAGAGCTGATAGGACCCTGGGAGAGCTGGTGGGATCCCAGCACAGCTGGTGGGACCCCAGTACAGCTGGTGGGACTCCAGTATATCTGGTGAGATGCTGGGGGAGCTGGTGGGACCCTGGGAGAGCTGGTGGGGCCCTGGGAGAGTTGATGGGACCCTGGGAGAGCTGGTGGGACCCTGGGAGAGCTGGTGGGACCCCAGCACAGCTGGTGGGCTGGTGGGGGAGCTGGTGGGCCCCTGGCACAACTGGTGGGCCCTGGGAGAGCTGGTGGGACCCCAGCACAGCTGGTGGGCTGGTGGGGGAGCTGGTGGGCCCCTGGTACGACTGGTGGGACTCGGGCTCAGCTGGTGGGACTCCAGTAGAGCTGGTGGGCCCGGGGAGAGCTGGTGGGGCCCTGGGAGAGCTGGTGGGACCCCAGCAGAGCTGGTGGGACTCACCCATGACTTTGAAGTGGACGGTGTGGCCGTGGGTGGGGAAGGCCAGCAGCTGCATGCCGTGGTCACCACAGTCGTAGCGGTACCGCAGGAGCGAGGACACCACTCCTGGTCCCAGGAGCAGGAGGAGAAGGAAGGGGCAGCCCCAGCCCATGGTGGTGGTGGTGGTGGTGGTGGTGGTGGTGGTGGTGGTGGTGGTGGTGGTGGTGGTGAGCAAGGCCAGAGCTCGAGGTTCTCCGTTGGCTCAGCGCTGGCACCGTGGATTTATACCCGGCCAGGTGGGACGTGGGAGGGATCAGATGACCAAGGTGGCCGTGCCAGGATGGAGCTTGCCCAGGGCCTCTCGCTCCCCTGCCACCAGTGACCTCACTGCCATCAGCCCCGTGGTCACCTCTGGTGGCCGAGGTGACCGAGGAGGAACCGAAAGGTGCTCAAAGACGCTGTTTGTCCCGCAAAGGAGGACCAGGACCAGGTGGACCTGGAGGAGGGGGGCTACTGGGAGCCCACCAGCCCTTGCCAAGCAGCCCTGGGCTTTGCCCACCACCGGTGGGGGGGTGGATCTGGGCTCTTCACCCACAGCCAGGGGGTGTCCCCACCTGTGTGGGACCAGGAACCCCAGGGGGACCAGGGGAGCCTGGTGGCACGGCCACGGTGGGGCTGGGGGGCAGCGGATGGGGTAGTTGTCCCCAGCCCTGGCAGATGCACACCCAGGGTCCCACCAGCTGTCTTGGGGTCCCACCAGCTGTTCTGGGGTCCCACCAGTTGTCTTGGGGTCCCACCAGATGTGTTGGGGTCCCACCAGCTGTGCTGGGGTCCCAGCAGTTGTCTTGGGGTCCCACCAGCTATGTTGGGGTCCCACCAGATGAGTTGGGGTCCCAGCAGGTGTCTTGGGGTCCCACCAGCTGTTCTGGGGTCCCACCAGCTGTGTTGGGGTCCAACGAGATGAGTTGGGGTCCCAGCAGTTGTCTTGGGGTCCCACCAGCTGTTCTGGGGTCCCACCAGCTGTGTTGGGGTCCCACCAGATGAGTTGGGGTCCCAGCAGTTGTCTTGGGGTCCCACCAGCTGTTCTGGGGTCCCACCAATCACGTTGGGGTCCCACCAGATGAGTTGGGGTCCCACCAACCGTGCTGGGGTCCCACCATCCCTGTTGGGGTCCCATCTTCTGTGTTGGGGTCCTACCAGTAGTGCCACAGTCCCACTATCTGTTTTGGGGTCCCACCAGCTGTGTTGGGGTCCCACCAATCATGTTGGGGTCCCACCATCTGTGTTGGGGTCCCACCAACCGTGTTGGGGTCCCACCATCCCTGTTGGGGTCCCATCTTCTGTGTTGGGGTCCTACCAGTAGTGCCACAGTCCCACCATCTGTGTTGGGGTCCCACCAGGTGTGTTGGGGTCCCACAAGCTGTGCCACAGTTCCACCATCTGTTTTGGGGTCCCACCAGCTGTGTTGGGGTCCCACCAATCATGTTGGGGTCCCACCATCTGTGTTGGGGTCCCACCAATCGTGTTGGGGTCCCACCAACCCTGTTGTGGCCCCACCAGTAATGCCACAGTGCCACCATCTGTGATGGGGTCCCACCATCTGTGTTGGGGTCCCACCATCCCTGTTGGGGTCCCATCTTCTGTGTTGGGTCCTACCAGTAGTGCCACAGTGCCACCATCTGTGATGGGGTCCCACCATCCCTGTTGGGGTCCCATCTTCTGTGTTGGGTCCTACCAGTAGTGCCACAGTCCCACCATCTGTGTTGGGGTCCCACAAGGTGTGTTGGGGTCTCACCAGCTGTGTTGGAGTCCCACCAGTTGTGCCACAGTCCCACCATCTCAGTTGGGGTCCCATCATCTCAGTTGGGGTCCCACCATCTGCGTTGGGGTCCCACCATCCATGTTGGGGGTCCCACAAGCTGTGCCACAGTTCCACCATCTGTTTTGGGGTCCCACCATCTGTGTTGGGGTCCCACCAACCATATTGGGGTCCCACCAATCATGTTGGGGTCCCACCATCTGTGTTGGGGTCCCACCAATCGTGTTGGGGTCCCACCAACCGTGTTGGGGTCCCACCATCCCTGTTGGGGTCCCATCTTCTGTGTTGGGGTCCCACCAGTAGTGCCACAGTCCCACCAGGTGTGTTGGGGTCTCACCAGCTGTGTTGGGGTCCCACAATCTGTGTTGGGGTCCCACCAGGTGTGTTGGGGTCCCACAAGCTGTGCCACAGTTCCACCATCTGTTTTGGGGTCCCACCATCCATGTTGGGGTCCCACCAGCTGTGCCACAGTCCCACCAGCAGTGTTGGGGTGACCCAAGCCCCGAGATGTCCCCACGGAAGGCCACCAAGGAACCAGCTGTGGTCAATCAACGCTCTGGCACTCAAGGAGAAGCCGGAGAGGAGTTTTGCTGGAGCTGAATTTCAGCAACACCTGGAACGAGGAGGAAGAACCTCTGTCCCTCAGTGGCTTTGTCCCTCTGCAGGTTCCCTCTGCTCCTTCTCCAGACCTTCCTCACCCAGGTGTCACCTTTATTCCAGCTCCACCTCCACCCCGGCTCTGCAGGTCACGGCCGGTTCCTGCGCCCAGCACGTGCCGGCTGAGAACGTGTCCATGTCCCTCTTGGCCACCGACCAGACCAACCCAGTTGCCAAGCTCAGGGCTCTGGAGGGGTTTCAAAGCCTCCTCCCTCAGGGAGCTGCTCTCCTCGACATTCCCAGGGGAGGAGCCACCCCCAGCTCCCACCGGATGGAGGCATCAGTTGGATCATTGAACCATGGGATGGGTTGGGTTGGAAGGGACCTCAAAGCCCAGCCAGTTCCACCCCCTGCCATGGGCAGGGACACCTCCCACTGGGTCAGGGGGCTCCAAGCACCATCCAACCTGGCCTTGGACACCTCCAGGGATGGGGCAGCCACAGCTTCTCTGGGCAACCTGGGCCACCACCCTCAAGGAGAACATTTCTCCCCAAGATCTCATCTCAATCTCCTCTCTTCCAGCTCCAAACTCTTCCCCTCATCCTGTCCCACCACCCCCTGACCCAGAGCCCCTCCCCAGCTTTCCTGGAGCCCCTTTCAAGGCTGATCCAAGGTCCCTCCAAACCCTTCTCCTCTCCAGGCTGAACAACCCCAACTCTCCCAGCCTGTCCTCACAGCAGAGGTTCTCCAGCCCCTGGATCATCTCTGTGGCCTCCTCTGGACTCTCTCCAACAGCTCCAGGTCCTTCCTGTGCTCAGGACTCCAGACCTGGCCCCAGGGCTCCAGGTGGGGTCTCCCCAAAGCGGAGCAGAGGGGCAGAACCCCCTCCCTCTGCTCCCACTCTTTGGGTGCAGCCCAGGCCATGGGTGGTTTCTGGGCTGGGAGCACCCACTGCCGGCTCGTGTGGAGCTTCTCACCCACCACCCCCTCCAAGTCTTCTCCTCAAGGCTCCCACTCCATCCCCCCAACCTGGCTTTGTGTTTGGGATCTCCCTGACCCAGCTGTAGGACCTCACCCTTGGCCTTGCTGAACCTCACCAGGTCCCCACAGCCCCACTGCTCCAGGTCCCTCTGGAGGATGCCCCATCCTTCTCAGAGTGACAACCCCACCCCTCAGCTCGGTGTCATCTCCAAACTTGCTGAGGGTGCCCTCAACCTCAACTGTTGGGTTCATCCATGGCCATTATTGATCACCACGGATCAGGTCCCACCAGCTGCCTGGATCCTCTTTATTGATTGAGGGGGGAGACTCAACCCTTTCCCACCACCACCGGTCAGAGCTTCGTGGTGGCCACAGAACCCAAGTGGAGCTCCAAGAAGCGGATGATCTCCTGCCACGAGTGCTCCTGGGCTTTGGCGTGGGGTTGGGCTTCTCCTCCCCAGAGGATGGGGCGGGGGCTCCCTCGGATGTTGGAGATGCTGCAGAGGGGAGAGCAGGGGGGCTCGATGAGATGTCCAGCTCCAGGGTAGGAGAGGACACGGCCACTTCCCTCCGGCATCCGTGCCACGGCCAGCTCGGCGAAGAGCTTGCTGTTGTAGCTACGATCAGCCTCTCCCACTATGAAGAGGACCTTCCCTTGGACCTTCTCAACTGGGATGGCCGAGGCGCCGTAGGTGGGGTCAGTGGGGTCACCAAAGACCCCCGAGTTGTCCATGGCTCCAAGCTCCGTGAAGACCAAGCGCTCGCCGTAGTAAGGGATGGGTGGGATGAGGAGGTCCTTGTAGACGAGTGGGGTGCCGTGGAAGAAGGCCGTGCCGTTGACCCACACCGTGGCCACCACCTGTGGGAGGAAGGTGGCCATGGCCAGGGCCACCTCTGCTCCTTTGGAGACGCCGACGACGCCCAAGCCGGGGCCTCGGACCTGCAGGGTGGGGGTGGAATTGGAGCCAGATGGCAGCAACCACTCGCTGGGATGTCCTCAGCCACTGGGAGGTGACTGAGATGTCCTCAGTCACCAGGATGTCACTGAGATGTCCTCAGGACATCTTGCTGTCAGGATGTCCCTGGGCACCAGGACATTCCACTCACTGGGATGTCTCCAGGACATCTCTGCTCATCAGGACATCCAGCTGCCAGGATGTTCCTGGTGTCCAGGACATCTCTGGTCTCCAGGACATCTCTGCTCATGAGGATATCAAACTATCAGGATGTCCCTGGTCTCCAGGACATCTCTGGTCTCCAGGACATCTCTGCTCATCAAGACACCTCTGTTCATGAATGAGCACATCCATACTCATGAGGACATCCAGCTATCAGGACATCCCTGGTCTCCAGGACATCTCTGCTCATGAGGATATCCAACCATCAGGATGTCCCTGGTCTCCAGGACACCCCTGGTCTCCAGGACATCTCTGTTCATGAGGATATCCAACCATCAGGATGTCCCTGGTACCCAGAACATCTCTGCTCATGAGGATACCAAACTATCAGGATGTCCCTGGTCTCCAGAACATCTCTGGTCTCCAGGATATCTCTACTCATCAAGACATCTCTGTTCATGAATGAGCACATCCATACTCATGAGGACATCCAGCTATCAGGACATCCCTGGTCTCCAGAACTTCTCTGCTCATCAGGACATCCCTGGTCTCCAGAACTTCTCTGCTCATCAGGACATCCCTGGTCTCCAGGACATCTCTGCTCTCCAAGGACATCTCTGTTCATGAATGAGCACATCCATACTCATGAGGACATGCTTGCTCATGAGCACATCCATCTACCAAGACATCCCTGGTCTCCAGGACATCTCTGCTCATCAGGACTTCTCTTTTAATGAGGACATCCCTGTTCATGAGGACATCCAGCTGTCAGGATGTCTCTGGTCTCCAGGACATTCCACTCACTAGGATGTCTCCAGGACATCTCTGCTCATCAGGACATCTCTGCTCATGAGGATATCCAACTATCAGCATGTCCCTGGTCTCCAGGACACCCCTGGTCTCCAGGACATCTCTGGTCTCCAGGACATCCAACCATCAGGATGTCCCTGGTACCCAGAACATCTCTGGTCTCCAGGACATCTCTACTCATCAAGACATCTTTGTTCATGAATGAGCACATCCATACTCATGAGGACATCCAGCTATCAGGATGTCCCTGGTACCCAGAACTTCTCTGCTCATCAGGACATCCCTGGTCTCCAGGACATCTCTGCTCTCCAAGGACATCTCTGTTCATGAATGAGCACATCCATACTCATGAGGACATGCTTGCTCATGAGCACATCCATCTACCAAGACATCCCTGGTCTCCAGGACATCTCTGCTCATCAGGACTTCTCTTTTAATGAGGACATCCCTGTTCATGAGGACATCCAGCTGTCAGGATGTCTCTGGTCTCCAGGACATTTCACTCACTAGGATGTCTCCAGGACATCTCTGCTCATCAGGACATCTCTGCTCATGAGGATATCCAACCATCAGGATGTCCCTGGTCTCCAGGACACCCCTGGTCTCCAGAACATCTCTGGTCTCCAGGACATCTCTACTCATCAAGACATCTTTGTTCATGAATGAGCACATCCATACTCATGAGGACATCCAGCTATCAGGACATCCCTGGTCCCCAGGACATCTCTGCTCATGAGGATCTCCAACCATCAGGACATCCCTGGTCTCCAGGACATCTCTGCTCATGAGGATATCCAACCATCAGGATGTCCCTGGTCTCCAGGACACCCCTGGTCTCCAGGACATCTCTGCTCATGAGGATATCCAACTATCAGGATGTCCCTGGTCCCCAGGGCATCTCTGCTCATGAGGACATCCAGCTATCAGGACATCCCTGGTCCCCAGGACATCTCTGTTCATGAGGATCTCCAACCATCAGGACATCCCTGGTCCCCAGGACATCTCTGCTCATGAGGATCTCCAACCATCAGGACATCCCTGGTCCCCAGGACATCTCTGCTCATGAGGATATCCAACCATCAGGACGTCCCTGGTCCCCAGGACATCTCTGCTCATGAGGATCTCCAACCATCAGGATGTCCCTGGTCTCCAGGACATCTCTGCTCATGAGGATCTCCAACCATCAGGACATCCCTGGTCTCTAGGACATCTCTGCTCTTGAGGATCTCCAACCATCAGGACATCCCTGGTCCCCAGGACATCTCTGCTCATGAGGATCTCCAACCATCAGGACATCCCTGGTCCCCAGGACATCTCTGCTCATGAGGATCTCCAACCATCAGGACATCCCTGGTCCCCAGGACATCTCTGCTCATGAGGATCTCCAACCATCAGGACATCCCTGGTCTCCAGGACATCTCTGCTCATGAGGATCTCCAACCATCAGGACATCCCTGGTCTCCAGGACACCCCTGCTCTCCAAGGACCTCTCTTTCCATGAGCACATCCCTACTCACGAGGACATCCTTGCTCCTGAGGACCTCCCTGCTCACGGGTGGCCATCCAGGGCTCACCTTGGGATGCCAGAGGAGCAGCTCAGTTGCCTCCTCGAAATACTCCAGGTCGAGCTGGAGGAGGTTGCGTGGGAGATCATCGTAGGCGAAGAAGGCCAAGGCCAACACCGCGAAGCCCCTGCTGGCCAACAGCCCCGCCCGGAACTCGATGAGGCCACCAGCACCTCCAAAGAGGTCAATCACCCCCGGGAAGGGTCCTGGTCCTGTGGGCAGCCAGAGGAAACCATCACTGATGGAGATGAGGAGCCACCAGACACCTTGGGGTGGAAGGAGACGGCGGCCAAAGCTGGGGAGGTTCCCTCACCGGGTGGCAAGAAGAGGGCTCCACGGACCCTGCCCTCACGGATGGGCACCCGCTGCACGCCGGGCCCCACGTACCACCTCTCGGCCTCACAGGTGGCCAACGGCTTCTCCTGGGGGTTGGAGACCACGGAGAGGCCATCAAAGACCTCCAGCTGGACAAAGAAGGGGCTGCAGGCCACATCTCGCTTGACCAAGCGTCGGAAGAGGGTGTCGGGCTGCAGGAACCAGAAGGGTCCCATGGGCCAGACGCCGGTGTAGCTGCCACCCAAGGCCACGTGACGGCCAGGGTCCACCTCTCCTGCGCCGTCGGCGCGGAAGAAGGTCCGAGATTGGAAGCGGTCGCCGCGCTCGTCCGTCAGCGAGGCCCGTAGGGTGACCAGCTGGTTGGGGGACAACCCCCAAACCTTCACCTGAACCGGGCGGTCGGCCAGAGAGGACCGCGGCGTCACCGTCACCTCCACCATGGTGCACCTGGGGATGGATGGAGATGGGCAGCGGCGTCCCACGATGGCTGGAGGAGGCCTTGAGCAGCCTCAGCCAGTGGGAGGTCTCCTGGCTCATGGAACTGGATGGGTTTGAGGCCCCTTCCAACCCAACCCATTCCATGGTTCCATGAGAAGTGGAGTTGGAGCTGGATGGGCTTTAAGGTCCCTTCCAACCCAACCCATTCCATGATTCCGTGAAAGGTGGGGTTGGAGCTGGATGGGCTTTGAGGTCCCTTCCAACCCAACTCATTCCATGATTCCATGAAAGGTGGGGTTGGAGCTGGATGGGCTTTGAGGTCCCTTCCAACCCAACCCATCCCATGATTCCATGAAAGGTGGGGTTGGAGCTGGATGGGCTTTGAGGTCCCTTCCAACCCAACCCATCCCATGATTCCATGAAAGGTGGGGTTGGAGCTGGATGGGCTTTGAGGTCCCTTCCAACCCAACCCATCCCATGATTCCATGAAAGGTGGGGTTGGAGCTGGATGGGCTTTGAGGTCCCTTCCAACCCAACCCATCCCATGATTCCATGAAAGGTGGGGTTGGAGCTGGATGGGCTTTGAGGTCCCTTCCAACCCAACCCATCCCATGATTCCATGAAAGGTGGGGTTGGAGCTGGATGGGCTTTGAGGTCTCTTCCAACCCAACCCATTCCATGATTCTATGACAAGAGATCAAGAGATTTGGAACTGGATGGGCTTTGAGGTCCCTTCCAACCCAACCCATCCCATGATTCCATGAAAGGTGGGGTTGGAGCTGGATGGGCTTTGAGGTCCCTTCCAACTCAACCCAACCCATCCCATGATTCTATGACAGAAGGGTTGGATCTGGATGGGCTTTGAGGGCAAATCCAACCTAAACCATCCCATAAATCCATAATTCCACTCAAGCCCTGTGGTCACCTCACCAAGGGAGGGGGCTGCTTGGTGGCCCCACCACCAAAGACAAGGAGGAGAAGCTTTAAACTGGAAGGGGGAAGATTTAGGCTGGACATCAGGAAGAAACTCTTCACAATGAGGGTGGGGAGGCCCTGGCCCAGGTTGCCCAGAGAAGCTGTGGTTGCCCCATCCCTGGAGGGGTTCAAGGCCAGGTTGGATGGGGCTTGGAGTCCCCTGATCCAGCGGGAGGTGTCCACAGGGTTGGAACTGGCTGGGCTTTGAGGTCCCTTCCAACCCAACCCATTCCATGATTCTATGACAGAAGGGTTGGCACTGGATGGGCTTTGAGGTCCCTTCCAACCCAACCCAACCCAACCCAACCCAACCCAACCCAACCCATCCCATGATTCCATCACCCAATGGGGTTTGCAGTCCAACCCATCCCTCTGGCACCCTCTTTTTGCCCCCCCCCTCCAAACCCACCCAGCAGCAAGGACACCCCCTTTTCTTCTCTTCCCCCACCCCTGGTGCCCCCAGAACCCACCATTCCCTCTCCTCATCCTCCTGGACCACACGAGGCCAGAGGTTTGGGGGTGCCAGGAGCTCCAGGACCCCCATTCCCATTCACCCCTCCCACCCCCACCCCATTTCCCATGGCCAGGTCGTGGAGCCCAGCGAGGTCCTGGCACCCACCCAGCCCTGGGAGGAGACACCAAACCCACCCCAACCAAGACAGCAACCCTGAGGTACCTTGCAAGCCCCGAAGCCACGGAGATGGGCTCCAAGCCCCCACCCACCCAAGCTCTCACCCACCCTGGGCTGGTGCTGCGGCGCCGGGGAGGGCAGAAGGGTTCCCAGGGCCCCACGCTGGTTTTTATGACCCTGGCAAACATTAACCCAGAGGGCAAAGCCCTCTTGGCCAACGATTCCCACCAAGCTCCAGTTGTCCCACAGCTCCTCCACGCTCCACAAGCTCCCACCCTTTCCCTGGGGCACCCTTTGATCAGGACCCCCACCCAATTCCAACTGGGTGGGTGTGGAGGGGGGGGGGGGGCTATAGAGAAGCTCTGCCCCACACTGAGCTCTTCTGCCCCACATCAAAGCCCCCTGAGATGCCTCCAGCCTTGAGGAACCCACCCCATGCTTTGCTCTGTTTTGGGGTGAGGGGCTCAGGGGCAGCTCCTCCACTCCAGGATGAAGATCTGGGGGTCCAATCACCACCTTGTCCCCCACCCAAGCAGGGCTCCCCGTGGTGCCCCCTCCTCGTGGACCCCCCCCCCACCTCCCTTTGCCCCCCTCACCCATCTGGCTCAGAGCAGGCAGAAGACCCAAACCTGAAGGAACGCAGAAGGGGCACTGCCAGGGCAAGGAAAACCAGGAAGGTGAAGACATGGGTGGGGATTTCCCACCCAAAGCCCCCTCTGATGTCTCCCAACACCTTCCCCCCAACCAAACCCACCCTGGAGGGGTGCTGTTCCCCCCTCAAGACCCCCAGAGATGGGTGACACGGAACCCCCCACCCCAGGGATGGGGCCCTCCCTGGCCAACGGGGCTCATTCCCAAGGGAATTCAGAAAGTCATGGAATTTGGGTTGGAGGGGACCTTGAAGTCCATCCAATTCCAACCTCAGGGACACCTCCCACTGGGTCAGGGGGCTCCAAGCCCCATCCAACCTGGCCTTGGACACCTCCAGGGATGGGGCAGCCACAGCTTCTCTGGGCAACCTGGGCCACCACCCTCAAGGAGAACATTTCTCCCCAAGATCTCATCTCAATCTCCCCTCTTCCAGCTCCAAACTGTTCCCCCTCATCCTGTCCCACCACCCCCTGATCCAGAGCCTCTCCCCAGATCTCCTGGAGCCCCTTTCAAGGCTGCTCCAAGGTCCCTCCAAACCCTTCTCCTCTCCAGGCTGAACAACCCCAACTCTCCCAGCCTGTCCTCACAGCAGAGGTTCTCCAGCCCTTGGATCATCTCCGTGGCCTCCTCTTGACCCATCCCAACAGCTCCAGGTCCTTCCTGTGCTCAGGACTCCAGACCTGGCCCCAGGGCTCCAGGTGGGGTCTCCCCAAAGCAGAGCAGAGGGGCAGAACCCCCTCCCTCTGCTCCCACTCTTTGGGTGCAGCCCAGGCCATGGGTGGTTTCTGGGCTGGGAGCACCCACTGCCGGCTCACGTGGAGCTTCTCACCCACCACCCCCAAGTCCTTCTCCTCAAGGCTCCCACTCCATCCCCCCAACCTGGCTTTGTGTTTGGGATCTCCCTGACCCAGCTGTAGGACCTCACCCTTGGCCTTGCTGAACCTCACCAGGTCCCCACAGCCCCACTGCTCCAGGTCCCTCTGGAGGATGCCCCATCCTTCTCAGAGTGACAACCCCACCCCTCAGCTCGGTGTCATCTCCAAACTTGCTGAGGGTGCCCTCAACCTCAACTGTTGGGTTCATCCATGGCCATTCTTGATCACCCCCTCTGCTCCCACTCTTCGGGTGCAGCCCAGGACTCGGGGGAGGGGGTGGTTCTGGGCTGGAAGAGCTCGTTGTTGGTTCACGTTGAGCTTCTCCTCCCTCAGCACCCCAAGCCCTGAACTGAACACAGGACTCAGCACCCCAAGCAGGACTCCAGGTGAGGTCCTACTTTGTCTGCTGGAGAGAATCCAGAAGAGAATGAGCTCCAGGGCTCCTTCCCAAGGGAATTCCTTGAGGAGCCTCAGAGATTGAGAGGCCCTCAGTGACCTGGAAAGCTTAGATTGGACATCAAGAAGAAATGATGGTGAGGAGGTCCTGGCCCAGGTTGCCCAGAGAAGCTGTGGAGGTGTTCAAGGCCAGACTGGATGGGGTTTGGTGCCCCCTGATCCAGTGGGAGGTGTCCATGGAGTTGGAACTGGATGGCCTTCAAGGCCCCTTCCAACCCAACCAATGCCATAATTCCAAAACCCAAGGGAGATCTGGAGCCAGGAGCTCCCCCAAAACCATCAGAATCGAGTCTGGCTCAGTTCCTCTTCCATTTTTATACAGAAAAAGTTCATTTGGGCCCAAGTTCTTCCAGCTGGAGGAACACCACGACTTCATGGGACCCTTGGGGTGGATCCAAGAGGAGATCCTTGCCAGATCCAGCTCTGTCCCACAGCCAGGGCAGCAACTCCTGCTGAGGAAGCACCTCAGGAGAGGAGCAGGACCTGTAGAGACTCCACCTTGGAGAGGTTGAGCATCGTGGTGGCCCCGTCCTTCGGCTCATTCCGTGGTGGCTTTGGGCCGTGCAGGTGTCTTCTGGAGCAGGGCCAAGGTGTCCCTCTTCTCCACCCTTCGGAGCTGCTTCTTCTTGGCCCGCTTGAGCTTCAGCGGGTTCCGGATCTGGGAAGGAGAAGAAGAGGAGGCTTTGAGGGGCCACGTTGGGATGGGCACAGAAAGGGACTTCCTGGGCTGCCAGGATGGGATCCTCCTCCTGCTGCCAAAGAGAAGATGCTGCAATGATCAAAGTCATGGAATCATGGGATCTCCTGCTTGGAAAAGACCTTGGAGATCATCGAGTCCAACCGGTCCTGTCCACTACTGACCCAGATCCCTGAGCACCTCATGCACCCATCTTTGGACCCCTCCAGGGATGGAGGCTCCACCACCCCCCTGGGAGCCTCTGCCAGGGCCTGAAGACCCTTCCAGAGAAGAAATCCTTCCCAATATCCAACCTGAACCTCCCCTGGAGCAACCTGAGGTCATTTCCCATCCCCTTGGGAGCAGAGCCCAGCACCCCCCTCCCCACAGCCTCCTCTCAGGCAGTTGTGGACAGGGATGAGGTCTCCCCTCAGCCTCCTCTTCTCCAGCCCAAACCCCCCCAGGTCCCTCAGCTGCTCCCACAACCCCTGTTCTCCAGCCCCTTCCCCAGTTCCCTTCTCTGGACGCTCTCCAGCCCCTCCAGGGCCTTCTTGGAGTGAGGGGCCCAAAGGTGACCCCAGGATTCCAGGGGTGGCCTCACCAGGACCAAGCCCAGGAGGACAATCCCTTCCCTGCTCCTGCTGCCACCCCAGGGCTGATCCAAGCCAGGATCCTGGTGGCCTTCTTGGCCCCCTGGGCCACTGCTGCCTCATGTTCAGCCCCTGTTGACCAACACCCCAGGGCCTTCTCCTCCAGGCAGGTTTCCAGGAGCTCCTCCCCAAGCCTGGAGCTGCCTGGGGTTGGTGTGACCCAAGGGCAGGACCCAGCACTTGGCCTTGGTGACCCTCATCCTATTGGTCTCATCCCATGGGTCCAGCCTGTCCAGATCCCTCTGCAGAGCCTTGGCCCATGGATCCAGCCTGTCCAGATCCCTCTGCAGAGCCTTGGCCCATGGATCCAGCCTGTCCAGATCCCTCTGCAGAGCCTTGGCCCATGGATCCAGCCTGCCCAGATCCCTCTGCAGAGCCTTGGCCCATGGATCCAGCCTGCCCAGATCCCTCTGCAGAGCCTTGGCCCGTGGATCCAGCCTGCCCAGATCCCTCTGCAGAGCCTTGGCCCATGGATCCAGCCTGCCCAGGTCCCTCTGCAGAGCCTTGGCCCATGGATCCAGCCTGCCCAGGTCCCTCTGCAGAGCCTTGGCCCAGGGATCCAGCCTGTCCAGGTCCCTCTGCAGAGCCTTGGCCCATGGATCCAGCCTGTCCAGATCCCTCTGCAGAGCCTTGGCCCATGGATCCAGCCTGCCCAGATCCCTCTGCAGAGCCTTGGCCCATGGATCCAGCCTGCCCAGATCCCTCTGCAGAGCCTTGGCCCATGGATCCAGCCTGTCCAGAGCCCTCTGCAGAGCCTTGGCCCATGGATCCAGCCTGCCCAGAGCCCTCTGCAGAGCCTTGGCCCGTGGATCCAGCCTGTCCAGATCCCTCTGCAGAGCCTTGGCCCGTGGATCCAGCCTGTCCAGATCCCTCTGCAGAGCCTTGGCCCGTGGATCCAGCCTGTCCAGATCCCTCTGCAGAGCCTTGGCCCATGGATCCAGCCTGTCCAGATCCCTCTGCAGAGCCTTGGCCCAGGGATCCAGCCTGTCCAGATCCCTCTGCAGAGCCTTGGCCCAGGGATCCAGCCTGTCCAGATCCCTCTGCAGAGCCTTGGCCCCTGGATCCAGCCTGTCCAGATCCCTCTGCAGAGCCTTGGCCCGTGGATCCAGCCTGTCCAGATCCTCTGCAGAGCCTTGGCCCATGGATCCAGCCTGTCCAGAGCCCTCTGCAGAGCCTTGGCCCATGGATCCAGCCTGTCCAGATCCCTCAGCAGAGCCTTGGCCCACGGATCCAGCCTGTCCAGATCCCTCTGCAGAGCCTTGGCCCATGGATCCAGCCTGGCCAGGTCCCTCTGCAGAGCCTTGGCCCATGGATCCAGCCTGGCCAGATCCCTCTGCAGAGCCTTGGCCCATGGATCCAGCCTGTCCAGATCCCTCTGCAGAGCCTTGGCCCATGGATCCAGCCTGTGCAGATCCCTCTGCAGAGCCTTGGCCCATGGATCCAGCCTGTCCAGATCCCTCTGCAGAGCCTTGGCCCATGGATCCAGCCTGTCCAGGTCCCTCTGCAGAGCCTTGGCCCATGGATCCAGCCTGTCCAGATCCCTCTGCAGAGCCTTGGCCCATGGATCCAGCCTGTCCAGATCCCTCTGCAGAGCCTTGGCCCACGGATCCAGCCTGTCCAGATCCCTCTGCAGAGCCTTGGCCCATGGATCCAGCCTGTCCAGATCCCTCTGCAGAGCCTTGGCCCATGGATCCAGCCTGCCCAGATCCCTCTGCAGAGCCTTGGCCCATGGATCCAGCCTGTCCAGATCCCTCTGCAGAGCCTTGGCCCATGGATCCAGCCTGTGCAGATCCCTCTGCAGAGCCTTGGCCCATGGATCCAGCCTGTCCAGGTCCCTCTGCAGAGCCTTGGCCCATGGATCCAGCCTGTCCAGGTCCCTCTGCAGAGCCTTGGCCCATGGATCCAGCCTGTCCAGATCCCTCTGCAGAGCCTTGGCCCATGGATCCAGCCTGTCCAGATCCCTCTGCAGAGCCTTGGCCCATGGATCCAGCCTGCCCAGATCCCTCTGCAGAGCCTTGGCCCATGGATCCAGCCTGTCCAGATCCCTCTGCAGAGCCTTGGCCCATGGATCCAGCCTGTCCAGATCCCTCTGCAGAGCCTTGGCCCAGGGATCCAGCCTGTCCAGGTCCCTCTGCAGAGCCTTGGCCCGTGGATCCAGCCTGTCCAGGTCCCTCAGCAGAGCCTTGGCCCATGGATCCAGCCTGTCCAGGTCCCTCAGCAGAGCCTTGGCCCATGGATCCAGCCTGTCCAGATCCCTCTGCAGAGCCTTGGCCCACGGATCCAGCCTGTCCAGATCCCTCTGCAGAGCCTTGGCCCATGGATCCAGCCTGTCCAGATCCCTCTGCAGAGCCTTGGCCCAGGGATCCAGCCTGTCCAGATCCCTCTGCAGAGCCTTGGCCCGTGGATCCAGCCTGTCCAGGTCCCTCAGCAGAGCCTTGGCCCATGGATCCAGCCTGTCCAGGTCCCTCAGCAGAGCCTTGGCCCATGGATCCAGCCTGTCCAGATCCCTCTGCAGAGCCTTGGCCCACGGATCCAGCCTGTCCAGATCCCTCTGCAGAGCCTTGGCCCAGGGATCCAGCCTGCCCAGGTCCCTCTGCAGAGCCTTGGCCCATGGATCCAGCCTGTCCAGATCCCTCTGCAGAGCCTTGGCCCATGGATCCAGCCTGTGCAGATCCCTCTGCAGAGCCTTGGCCCGTGGATCCAGCCTGTCCAGATCCCTCTGCAGAGCCTTGGCCCATGGATCCAGCCTGTCCAGATCCCTCTGCAGAGCCTTGGCCCATGGATCCAGCCTGTCCAGATCCCTCTGCAGAGCCTTGGCCCGTGGATCCAGCCTGTCCAGATCCCTCTGCAGAGCCTTGGCCCATGGATCCAGCCTGCCCAGATCCCTCTGCAGAGCCTTGGCCCATGGATCCAGCCTGCCCAGATCCCTCTGCAGAGCCTTGGCCCATGGATCCAGCCTGTCCAGATCCCTCTGCAGAGCCTTGGCCCATGGATCCAGCCTGTGCAGATCCCTCTGCAGAGCCTTGGCCCATGGATCCAGCCTGTCCAGATCCCTCTGCAGAGCCTTGGCCCATGGATCCAGCCTGTCCAGATCCCTCTGCAGAGCCTTGGCCCATGGATCCAGCCTGTCCAGATCCCTCTGCAGAGCCTTGGCCCATGGATCCAGCCTGCCCAGATCCCTCTGCAGAGTCTTGGCCCATGGATCCAGCCTGTCCAGATCCCTCTGCAGAGCCTTGGCCCATGGATCCAGCCTGCCCAGGTCCCTCTGCAGAGCCTTGGCCCGTGGATCCAGCCTGCCCAGATCCTTCTGCAGAGCCTTGGCCCATGGATCCAGCCTGTCCAGATCCCTCTGCAGAGCCTTGGCCCATGGATCCAGCCTGTCCAGATCCCTCTGCAGAGCCTTGGCCCATGGATCCAGCCTGCCCAGATCCCTCTGCAGAGCCTTGGCCCATGGATCCAGCCTGTCCAGATCCCTCTGCAGAGTCTTGGCCCATGGATCCAAGGATCCTCCTTCCAAGGAGGAGCCAGGGAGAGGAACTGGAGCAAACTGGAGCCCTGGGTGTGAAGCCACTGGGTTTGTGGAGCCACCACGAAGCTCCTGGCCACCAACTCACCACTTGGACAATCTCTGCCTTCCTCTCGTTCTCCAGGCGCCGCTTCAGGTTCTCCTCTCGGCGTTTCTTCTTCTCCTGGGGGAGAAAAGCACCAGGACATCATTTCCCTGAGCTCCTTCCCTCCCCTTGGCATCAAACCCAAAGCAGGGGATGCAGAAAGGGACCTGGGAAGGTTCCAGAAGGACAAGGAACAGCGTGAAACCTGCAGCACAAGGGCCAAAAGAAGCCTTGGAAGCCAAGGGGGCAACTGTGTCCTGGGGGTGGGCATCAAGGCTGGCATTGCCAGCTGGGCCAGGGAGGGGAATGTCCTGCTCTGGTCTGCTCGGGGGAGGCCCCAGCTGGAGGAGAGGGGGGGGGAAAAGGTGGGGGGGGGGGGGAGAAAAGGTGGGGGGGGGGGGGAGAAAAGGTGGGGGGGGGGGGAGAAAAGGTGGGGGGGGGGGGAGAAAAGGTGGGGGGGGGGGAGAAAAGGTGGGGGGGGGGGGAGGGAAGGTGGGGGGGGGGGGAGGGAAGGTGGGGGGGGGGGGAGGGAAGGTGGGGGGGGGGGGAGGGAAGGGGGGGGGGAAAAGAGGGGGGGGGAAAGAGGGGGGGGGAAAAGAGGGGGGGGGAAAAGAGGGGGGGGGAAAAGAGGGGGGGGGAAAAGAGGGGGGGGGAAAAGAGGGGGGGGGAAAAGAGGGGGGGGGAAAAGAGGGGGGGGGAAAAGAGGGGGGGGGAAAAGAGGGGGGGGGAAAAGAGGGGGGGGGAAAAGAGGGGGGGGGAAAAGAGGGGGGGGGAAAAGAGGGGGGGGGAAAAGAGGGGGGGGAAAAGAGGGGGGGGGAAAAGAGGGGGGGGGAAAAGAGGGGGGGGGAAAAGAGGGGGGGGGAAAAGAGGGGGGGGGAAAAGAGGGGGGGGGAAAAGAGGGGGGGGGAAAAGAGGGGGGGGGAAAAGAGGGGGGGGGAAAAGAGGGGGGGGGAAAAGAGGGGGGGGGAAAAGAGGGGGGGGGAAAAGAGGGGGGGGAAAAGAGGGGGGGGGAAAAGGGGGAGGGGGAAAAGGGGGAGGGGGAAAAGGGGGAGGGGGAAAAGGGGGAGGGGGAAAAGGGGGAGGGGGAAAAGGGGAGGGGAAAAGGGGGAGGGGAAAGGGGGGGGGGGAAAAGGGGGGGGGGAAAAGGGGGGGGGGGAAAAGGGGGGGGGGAAAAGGGGGGGGGGAAAAGGGGGGGGGGAAAAGGGGGGGGGAAAAGAGGGGGGGGGAAAAGGGGGGGAGGGGGGGAAAAGGGGGGGGGGGAAAAGGGGGGGGGGAAAGTTGGGGGGGGGAAAGTTGGGGGGGGGAAAGTTGGGGGGGGGAAGTTGGGGGGGGGGAAGTTGGGGGGGGGGAAGTTGGGGGGGGGGAAAGTTGGGGGGGGGGAAGTTGGGGGGGGGGGAAGTTGGGGGGGGGGTGGAAAAGTTGTGGGGGGGTGGAAAAGTTGTGGGGGGGGAATAAAAGTTGGGGGGGGGGAATAAAAGTTGGGGGGGGGAATAAAAGTTGGGGGGGGGGAATAAAAGTTGGGGGGGGGAATAAAGTTGGGGGGGGGGAATAAAAGTGTGGGGGGGGAATAAAAGGTGGGGGGGGAATAAAAGGTGGGGGGGGGGGGAATAAAGGTGGGGGGGGGGGGAATAAAGGTGGGGGGGGGGGGAATAAAGGTGGGGGGGGGGGAATAAAGGTGGGGGGGGGGGAATAAAGGTGGGGGGGGGGGAATAAAGGTGGGGGGGGGGGAATAAAGGTGGGGGGGGGGGAAAAGTTGGGGGGGGGAAAAGTTGGGGGGGGGAAAGTTGGGGGGGGGAAAAGTTGGGGGGGGAAAAGTTGGGGGGGGGAAAAGTTGGGGGGGGGAAAAGTTGGGGGGGGAAAAGTTGGGGGGGGGAAAAGTTGGGGGGGGAAAAGTTGGGGGGGGGGAAAAGTTGGGGGGGGGGAAAAGTTGGGGGGGGGGAAAAGTTGGGGGGGGAATAAAAGTTGGGGGGGGAATAAAAGTTGGGGGGGGAATAAAAGTTGGGGGGGAATAAAAGTTGGGGGGGAATAAAAGTTGGGGGGGGAATAAAAGTTGGGGGGGGGGGAAAGTTGGGGGGGGGGGAAAGTTGGGGGGGGGGGAAAGTTGGGGGGGGGGGGAAAGTTGGGGGGGGGAAAGTTGGGGGGGGGGAAAGTTGGGGGGGGCGAAAAGTTGGGGGGGGGAATTTTGGGGGGGGGGAAAGTTGGGGGGGGGGGAAAGTTGGGGGGGGGGGAAAGTTGGGGGGGGGGGAAAGTTGGGGGGGGGGGAAAGTTGGGGGGGGGGGAAAGTTGGGGGGGGGGAAAGTTGGGGG